>JAEIFU010002080.1:0-51290 GCA_018904235.1 Lordiphosa stackelbergi
CAACAATATCAAATATTTCGAAAACGAGCAAAAACGAGCAAAATGTTTTAATTACACCAAGTCATATACATTTTAATGGACACAATTGCATCTTTAGTTGCGAGAAGCAACGATGAGCTGCCCACTTTTACTTCACGGATCAAGTGACATTTAGGTAAGATTCGCCTAAAAAATACCACAGCAACCTCACATAAAAACAAAGGCATAATATAAAAAAGCACTCAATTTCTTTATTTTCTTGTAATTAATATGCCTTTTGCTACATTTTGGCATTTCAAAACATTGATGGCTCTATACATTTATAGCTGTTTTGAATTTTGAAAGAACAGGTCGTGCCGTGGCACCGGAGCAATAAAATTTTGGTTGAAAAAACTTATTTTCAGGGCGATAAAATTCCAGGGATGCAGAAAAATGTTTTGAACCAGCAATTAGAGTTCATGGTTCTATATACTTTTTCAGAGGAATTAAATTGTTGAAATTCCAACATTTACTTTTTGACTTTATGACAAAATTTTGGTCATTAATCCAAAATAATTAACCACATTCAATAAACTAAACATTTTCGGGCTATCTGGGGATCCCTTTATTAAATTAAATGAATTTTCCTAACAACGCTAAATTCGCCGAGCCGACCACTGTGCGGCGATTTGCAAATAACTCCAAATTCAACAGAGAAAAAATATATTATTGTGCAACTTGTTAACGGAATGATAAGTAAAATCTAATGTATTTAAATCAGAATTTTGTTTTTTATTTATTTTTAGAACTTGAAGTATTCGGGCTCGAGAAGAACTTGAGTTTGACCTCGAGCCCGCAATACTCAAGTTCTTACGATTTAGAAAGGTCGCTAACTATCAACTTTATTATTTTTAGATATAACTACTAAATGAACTTAATGTCTGAAATGAAAACACACATTTTTGGCCCAAATTTTAGATTTTCTTGACTAATTTTTAATTTTTGAGTAACCTATTTATAGAAAAGAGAATTTTTAAAAAAAAAACCATGCCACATACTCTGGCTGTCATTTAAAAAAATCCGCATGCGTTGCGGAGATAACCCCTTCACAAACATTTTTTCCCTACAAATTTATAGTATAGATTGTAAGCAACATTACGCAGTCGGCAGTCAATGCAATACTCGTGGTTTAACGCTAGGCAACACTCACTGCACCTACAGCGTTTGGCTGTACTTTACACAGTTTGTGTGGCACTACAGATTAAAACAGTTGTATACAAAATTTGCCAGGCACAGAGTATATTACAGTCGGACTTGACTGGTCATCTTATTTGTTGTAAGTATATTTTTCACCAAGAATCCAAATGGATTTTCTTTCCAAACACAAATTTTGTAAAAAACATTTATCGTTTTCCTAGATTTCCACTGCCTATAGCGATATGTCGATATGTTAGCAAACCGTGGAACTTATAAGACCAGTGTATATAAGATGTAACCTATACTAACTAATTGGCTGATTGCTTCCTCTCTATTTCTCAGCTAAACTAGACACGAGCGAATTTCGTTGGATTATAAAAGCAACACGAAACAACCAAGGTTGTATAAACAAAAACGAAATTTCATTAACTGTTCCTAGTGGGTTTAGTTTGACTCTGAATTGGTTATAACATCAACCCGATAACCTAACAATTCAAAAACTGATGGTTTAATACAAAAATCACTAAATCATAAAGGAAATTCACTCTCGTTAATTAAAATTTAAAATTATTTTGAACATTAAATTCAGCGGTTTCGTTAGCCAACATCGTTGGCTGCGTCAATGGTTCTGGTGTTGAAATTGAATTTCTGTGTGCCACAAACGCAAAAGCCACGCTGCGAAAATCTATGCACGCACAGTTTCTACCGTCACCACTCCACTTCACTCCAAAAAAGGTTATAAAAAACCACAACTTCAAAAGCAACCTGTGCTTGCCACAAAACATTTTAAATGCGTAAAACGTTTAGAGGAACCCCTAGCTGAGTTCGCTGCCTGCGTCTGGTCTGGTTTGGTGGGAAATTTAAGCCTTACAAATTAGCGGTTAGATTTGGCGTCATAAATTGTGAGATTAATTTAAAAATGTACGTGAGACAGCATATTAATTTATTTTTTAAACTTTGCATAAGGCGTAACCAGCACTCTACAGACTGGCGTGAATATTAAGATAATAAATTGAAAACTAAGATTAACCAAATATTTGTATAATTCACTAAACTTTACTTGACTTTACGTCATCACGAAAGCTAGCATCCACAAATCACATCTGCATATACATATGAGGCTTACCTCTGGCACTCAAAGGCTAAATAATTTGTCTAAGCTACAGTAAGGGCAACGCTTAAAATTTATGTATCTAATTAAAATGGCCGCATAAAATATACGCTCATGAATGCGTTGAAAGAAAAATAAAATACATAAAGTTGTATGCTAAGCGCTTCGCCTAACTTCATGCCGCATAAATTTTCCCTAGTCCTAGACAGAGGAGGCAAGCGCAAATGATGTTTATTTTTATGCCTCAGAGCTGCATTTTTATGTTCTACGACTAACACAAGCGCTGACTACTACAATAGAGCAACGGCCACTCCATACTCCATCAGTCTTTCGAAGCTACAAACTACATAACAGCGGGTGTTCGCTGTCAAACGGAAATATGGGCCACAGCTTGACAGTGTGTTCGCTGCAAAGTCTTGAGTGAGGGACTGATACAAAAATACTTAATTCAAGTACAAAACTTTTATATCAAGTAGGATTTCTTCAAGCCCGAAATACATGTTTTAAGACTGCCCCCCCCCTTCAACATTTCCCCCCCCCCGGGTTTTTTTAACTTCTACGGCCCTCGCCCACCGTACTCTCTGCCTCAATACCACACCCCCCCAAACGTGCCTAGTTTGCCACTACTCGTCACGTGACCCCTCCTTATCTCTCTCCTACCTACCACCCCCGACCAACTACACCCCTCCACAACGCATCTTTCTCAAACATACCCACTCCCTTAATTCTGGGGCCCCCAGACTCCTAGTCTTGGTAACTTCTCCCAATCGTCATTAACCTCCCACCTCCAGTCCCTCACTTGACCCCCTGTAGTCTCTAATCTCCGTTGGTTTCTACCGCCCCTTTCATTTCTTCAACTTTCCTCCACGTATCGCCTGACTGCCTGTTTCCACTTAATTGTCTACACATATTGTTTTTCCTACTCAACAAATGTACTCGGTGAGATTATCTCGTTTTGCCCCGTAACAGTGCCTCTCTAGTTTCGATATCTACCCACGGAATTTTCGATTGCATCGTCTGTCCCCTCTGGCTCGGGAATCAATCTCTAACGGATGTCATTTGTACGGATGTACCTCCACCTACTCGATTCCAGTCAAATGCTTTCCCTTCCGTATCCCCGTCAGCCTGGAAACTCGTCTCTGCTAGTCCGCACGAGCCAATCGAATCTGACTTTTGCCGCCCTAACCCCTGGCTTACTCACCAGTCAATGCGCTTTCCCTTTGACCACCCACTGTGCCGACGTGACGTACCACACGGCATGTCTTTTTTGCAATCCTCAAGTGAAATATCCCCGACTTCTCCTCTGTTTCGTCCCGTTTACCGCTCCCACACGCCTAACCCTGAGCTACGGTTTTCATGACTTCCATGGCTACCTTTATCCTCTTTGTTGCTTTCACTGATACCCTTGTATTTCTCCAACTCCTTTGGTTTCTACCTCAGCATTATCCTTGTCCCTTTTCTGTACACGTACCTCGTATCGCTTACACTCGCCTTACTTTCACGTTTCCATCCGATTTTTTGGCTCTACGTTTCTCACCCTGACTTCAAACAAACGTTAACCCTCCTCACCCCTTCACACTTTTTTCCAAAACTAACACTACCTCACCTGTACCACGACCATCCTGACATCACCTAACCACACCTACCACCCCACCCCTCACACGCTCATTAGCTCTACAGTTTCCACGAAGCCTGAACGTTCATGCCAAATCTCTCTTGACTTGTCGCCCCTAACTACTAAAACTTATTAGGTTAGTTCCGATCTAACTTATCTCTCGATCTCCGTTGTAACTCAACGATGCGAATATCTAAATATTTGATGAGTATATTCACAGTTGTCCATACCAAACGCCTTCGCCTATGTTTGTACCCTCAAAGATATCCTTGTCTGCTGTCAAACTCTGCCACGCCGACGTTTGTACCCTAGCCGTTGTACTGCTTGCTCTCTGCTTCACCTAACTTGCCACTGCCGACGCTTGTGATGCCAGCCCTACCGTTTGTCAAACTCGCGGCCGACGTTTGAACTTTTCGTTTACCTCGCGGAGTCAAACTCTGCCTCTGCCGACGTATGTGCTCTACCCGTTGTACGTCTTCTCTGCCACTCTGCCACTGCCGACGTTTGTGCCTCTACCTTGTACGTCTTTGTGCTGCAAACCTGCCGCCGACGTTTGTGCCTCTAGCCGTAGTACTGCTTGCTTTGCTGCGTCACCAACCGCCACTGCCCCACGCTTTATCCAGCCCTTTACCTTCCGCTCCAACTCCCTCTCCGACTTTGACTCTCTTGACTACGTCCACTTTTCGCACTCTTTCACTGCTTGCCACGGATTTCCACCGTCCAGCTTCCTCAACTTCCGAACGACTAACGCCTTCATCTCTACTGCCGCCTTACAGACTCTCCACATCACCCTCCTCCAGTCTCGATCTGCATCCAAACCACGTTTTCTGCTTTTTCCAGCGCGCACATTACAGAAACTTTTCGCCGATTCTCTGCGCGCCTCTCCTCCGACGCGTCTTGCCTCACACTTTTTGCACCCAATATGTCTTTCTCCTTCACACACGTATTTTCGTCGTTTTCTTCGCATTTCTTTTTCAACACACTTTAACACACTTTCTTGGCCATCCCGACGCCCTTTTATTTTGTTATAGGATATTGTTTTTTTCCATTAATTTGAACTATTATGAAATCATTTTGATCAGACTATTAGGTTGTTATGGTTCTAAGTAAAGCCCGACTTACTTTCAAAATAAGTGCAAAATATTCTTCATTGAAGTCTAATATATTCTAAAGTCAACCCCAATGGGAACAAAATGTTCTTGGTTTGAGCCCATAAAATCTTAAAACTTTCCCCAAAGGGAAAACCCTCCCGTCTTATATTATTCTTAGTGTTCCTCTCCGTTTCAATCACCAAATTCTTCACGCATTTTTGTTTACTTAAATCCTATTTTCCGTGCAAAATCAAGCATAAAATTAACAACTTTAGTTAAAATCTGGAGTTTTGTTTCCATTTCAGTTAGGTTTCTCATTTCTCTACGCCATGAAGCTAATTAATTTCATTGTATTTGGCTTCATGCTTCAACCTCAAGAAGCTAAAAGTTTATCAACCTCAGATCCGGAAATTGATATTTTTTATTATCCCTTATATTGGTGGAAGTCGGTTCATGCATACCTAAATTCGCATAGCGGCAACATAGATTGTATGTTCAATGAGTCTGCTATTGCGCGAAGCGAATTGGAAATGTTGCGGGACAGATTAGAAGAGTGTCCGGACCCAGTGAAGCAGGATTTGCTATTTATTATGGAGCGCACTCAAACTCAAGAATTTGTTGATTTGTGCAAATCGTATCGGCCAAGTTTCCTCAAAACTAAAGGCGATGGGTGCATTAACAATGGTTTCCTACGTCTTTTATGCCAATGTCTTGAATACTGGAACAAAATAATAAACTGCCTGAAATTGTGAACTTATATAAAAATTGTAGATGCAAATAACACCAACTTACAATAATTAAAAAAAATTTGACAAATTTCTACTATGACTTTTTTGCTGAGATCGAAAATCAACTTCAAAACTTTTAACGGGACTCATTTTTATTTACGAAATTTTTTATAGTTTCCGGTAGATACACCCTTACTTTGAGCCACATCTCAATCTCTATAAATATAAAAGAGAGTGTCCTGACTGATTCACTGACTGACTGATTGGCAATCATCGCACAGCCTAAACGGTAAGAGATAGAAATCTGAAATTTGGACAGGAGTTTCTGTTAGTGGTGAAAGTGCGTACTAAGACGGGGTTTTGGAAAATTCCACCCGGAAAAGTCGGAAAAGCGTCGGAAAAGTTTGCATGGGAAAAATGTTATTTTTTATCCGATTGACTTAAAACTTGCTTTGTAAGCATAGTACGCGAAATGATTTGACACGTGTTTTCCCGATTTTGGAAAATCCGCCCACGAGGAAAATGTCCGGAAAATTCAGCATGAAAAAAATTATTTTCCATCCGATTGGCTTGAAACTCGGTTTGTAAGGGCAGAATACGAAATAAATTAAAATGTGATTTTCTGATGTTGGAAAATTTTACCCAACGGTCGGAAATTCCCTGAAAATTCTGCATGAAAAAAACTATTTTTCACCCGATTGGCTTGAAACTCGGTTTGTAGGAAGTAGGTGGGATGCAGGCGGGATGTGGGTGGGAAGTGGGCGGGATGTGGGCGGAAAGTTGGTGGAAAATGAGTGGCAACTGGGGGAAATTGGGTGTAAAGTGGGTGGGATGTGGGTGGACTGTAGGTGGAAAGTGGATGGGATGTGGATGGGATGTGGGCAGGAAGTGGGAGGGATGTGGATGGAGTGTGGGCGGGAAGTGGGAAGGATGTGGGCGGGAAGTTGGAGGGAAGTTGGAGGAAGTGGGAGGAAGTAGGAGGGATGTGGGCGGGATGGTGGTGGAAAGTGAGTGGGAACTGGGTGGAATGGGATGAAAAGTGGATGGGAGGGATGGGGGTGGAAGTTGAAGGGAAAACCCATTAGCAAAGAGCATACTGTTGAAGGTGCAGCGAAGCGCGTCGGGTTATTTGCTAGTCTATATATATAAAAGAGTTCAACCTGACTGACTCACTTACTGGTGACCGTCGCACAGCCTAAACCATAAAAGATAGGATGATGAGATTTTCACAGTAGCTTTATCTTTTGCGGAAAGTGAGTGCTAAGAACGGATTTTGGAAAATTTTGTCGGGAAATGTGGAAAATTTGTGGAAAACTGTTGTATGAAACTTTTTTGTTTCTCATCCGATCAAGTTCAAACTCATTTTCAAAGATCTATATGAGAATTCAACAACAACTGCATTCCAATCTTCCGGAAAATTTACCTCCCCTGGGAGGAAAGTGGGTGGTCAAGGTTGTTTTGTGCGAAACTTTAGTTGCCAGCGATTAGGGCCAAACTCAAATTTTGGAAAATCTATCCCCAAAGTCGGAAAATTCATGGAAAACTGTTGTATGAAACTTTTTTGTTTATTATACGATCAGATTCAAACTCATTATTACAGATCTTAATGAAAATTCAACAATATCTGTGTTTCAATTTTCCGGAAAATCCCACCTGGAAAAGTCGGAAAAGTGTCAGAAAAGTCTGTATGGCAAAAATTTATTTTCATCCGATTGACTTGAAACTTGGTTTTCAAGCATAGTACACAAAATATTCTTAAAAAAACTATATTTCACCCGATTGACTTGAAACTCGGATTGTAGGGATGGAATTCTAAATAATTAGTGCTGCATTTTCCGATGTTGGAAATACCGGCGGGTTGCCCACTGGGAAGTGGAAGAATAGTAGGAGAATAGGTGGGTGGGAAGTGTACACCAAGTGGGAGGGATGTGTGTGAGAAGAGGATTAATTGGCGGGAATTGGGTGGGTGGCGGGAAATGGGTGATAAGTGGGTGGGATGTAGGCGGGAAGTAGGTGGAATGTAGGTGGGAAACTGGTGGAAGTTGTGAAAGAAGTGGATGGGGAGTGGGTGGGGCGGGATGTGGGTGAAATGTAGGTGGGAAGTGGATGGGATGTGGGCGGGAAGTGGGCGGGAAGTGGGAGGGATGTGGGTGGAATATGGGCGGGAAGTGGGCGGGAAGTGGGCGGAAGTGGGAGTTCAGGTGGAAACACATTTTGCTTTAACTTTTTTTGGGATTGATTTTAGTCAGAATATCTCGAATATTTTTCCTTGTATATTAATAAGATAAAATTTCAACATTTATTATCCTATTTTCGCACTGATCTTATGGCTTTTAAAAAGAGTATTCGCTGGCTAATTTGATTCAGCTTGTTCGGTTCGTGAGCATTACAATACATAAAACGAAACACGAACAACCTTAAATTTACAATTTACTGTGGTATAAGTATTTAAAAGTTGTAATAAAACTAATTTGCATTGAATTATTAAAATTTTCTTTAACCACTCGTGCGAACCACTGCACAGTGGTCAGAAAGCCTGAAAATATGGCATAAAGTCCAAAGCATCAGCACTTCTACCTCCCATACTGGACCATGCTTCGGTTTTAAAAGTTCATTTTGTATGTATTTGTATTATGGATAAAATCAGTTCAATATTTTTTTTTTTTAAATAAAAAATATTGTAAAGATTATTAAAGTTTCTCTGAAATTTGATGGAAGACAGAAGATATTAAATCTTAAAGTCAAACATAAGCCCCGAATACACCACACAAATTATTGCGCAAAACGCTAATGTGTGTTAGTGAAATATAGATGTGTGTGTCTCACGCACGAAATGCGTGTACATATTTCACTAACACACATAAGCATTTTGCGCAATAATTTGTGTGGTGTATGTATTTGGGGCTATATAATTTGGTTTTATTGATCCTGTTTAAATCGTCATCCAAATCCAAATTTTTTTTTTTTTTTGTGCTATTGAAGCAATATTATTTTGTATTCTTGTTAGTTGAATTGCAAGTCAAATCGAAAGCGTATATGAAAACAGCGTTGTACCTTGTTGTGTTTCCAGTACGCAAGCGAACCTACTGAGGAACAGATCCGTCATTATTAGTTGGGGCTGGTGACCTTTGAGCCAGCAAAACAATCACTATTAGACCAAATCTATCTTAATATTATTTCGAAAAGATGTCAAAAATGGAATTTACTGCACATTAGTCTACACACTTTTGAGAATAATTTGTCGTTTTGAGTTGTGTGCAGCATTTTGCAAGAAAAAAGTTGTACTCCACGAAACTCGAGTACATTTGTAAAAAAAAAAAAACATTGTTTGGACTGATAAATAAAAACAAAAACATCAGAATATATAACTTGAATTTGGCATACCTGTGTCAAAATTATTCTTTCTTTAATGGATAAGCCACAGTGATTTTTGGTAAGTCAGTACACGCGCATTACTGACAAAAGACTTTGACTTTGACCAAAAATTAAACGACGACATTTCAAATTTTTGGAATACATGTTGATCATGTTTCGTGAGTTAACAACTATAAAATCAATTCGATTCTTAGTATTAAATACTTGCCCAAATTTTTGGGCATTTTGACCAGTGTGCACTGTAAAAGGGGACTGGTTGCGTTCGGCGTCAGCTAGCGTTGCTTGTTAATAAAATTAGCTCTGACATTGGGTGCTTGTTTATGCAGCCAACAGTCAACCGACTCCGTCGAGCATCCAACAGTCAGCATCGGCCCTCATGATGCACAGTTCGGATGCGTGTGTTTGTGTGTGTACTTGACTGCTTATTATGCATGAATTCGAAATGAAGTCGCGAACGTGACACAAACCCATGACCGCCCCCAACAGTTTGCCTACGCCTGTGTTGCTTTAGCCTTTTTTCGTCTGCTAAAAACAAAATTTACACATTCACAAGGCGATATGCATTTAATATGAACAAATTTTAAGCCGAGTTTTTCCCTTCAAGTTGTCCAAAATACTCGGGAAAAAATTGAAAAACACATAAACCGAATGGCACGAATGGGAATAGGAAATAGGGAATCATCATGATGAAAAGATGCCATAATGAATTTTGGGCATCATTTGTGTTGATTTTTTATGGCTGCCTAAGTGGTTAGATGTGTGTCAAGGCGGCACTGGGTTGACGCCAGAGTTTGCCCACATAAGTAGGCTATACATTTAGTATAGAAATTCCAAGACCAACATTTTAGCATTTCAAATGCTGAAATCAGTTTAATATGCTTAGACTGAAGTTTTGCCCTCTACCTAAAGCACACATTAAGCAATCTCCATTCCACTCCCCTTGCAATTTATTAAACTAACTACTTAAACAGGCGAAAATAAGGCACAAGAACCAAGAAAAACACATCAAAATCATCTAACACACTCTTGAGCGCCCTGCAAGAAGAAGAAGACGCCGAAGGAGCAGCACTCAAGTGGCAACACACACACACACTTGAAGGCAAGGGAGAGAAAGATATTTTTAACACTTGGTTCGACAGTGGCAACAAAACGGCAACAGCAACAAGGACAATGGGCTCCTCTAGGCTTTCTGCAACTTAATTGCAATGTGTGAAGGAAGTCTCGACTCGACTTGCGATGTCCTCGGCCTTTGCATTATGCATGAACCTACACACGACGAGGGTACATGGCTCGTTATTATCATTTTTGAGTCGTCGTTTTCTACCTGCCTGGCGCTAATTGCAATTAAACAATAATGCACGCAACGACACAGAAAAATGTAAGGGAGAGACAGTGTGAGAGAGAGGAAGTGGAATTTGAGAAAAATTCGTTTAGAAAAGTGAAACTGGCATGTAATTATGTCGCACTTTTGACAGCAAAAGGCGTTTAATTAAATGTTAACAGAAACAGGAACAACAACAACAACAAAGGACAAAACGAGCAACACAATTAACACGACTCTTGCGCTTTATAATATTGTTGTTGTTTGTTTGTATGTATTTGCATATCATTAAGCCGAGATATATAAACGATTCTTTGAGAGTGCATTATCAACACTTGTGCCACAACTGAGTGTAGTAAGTGGCGGGCGGGAGGGTGGTGGAAGAAAATGGGGCACATTGAATAAGTGGCAATTAAACCAAGTGAAATTGGCTCCACATAATGTTGTTGCTTGATAAAGTTAACCAAAGGCAAGTAAGCGTTTGCATAGGTTTTAGTATAAGTTTCTATGATTATAAACTTAACTTTTTCAATATCGAAATTTCAGTACCCTGGCAAAAGCAAATCAATAACGTTTTTGGGTAGATCCATTTTCCGAACGAATGGTCTAATTGCAGCCATAAGATACTGATTCTAAAGGGATAGGTGCTGGACTGTTTGACTGTGTTTGGCAGCGATGCTCCTTAAAATTTCAGCCTTCTTGGGAGAAAGAACGAATTCCTCGACCGCTGACTTCATGAAACTCAGCTTTGGCCCTTTTGTTCGCTTCTAGCATTCACAACCCACAGGCCCTTTTGGCTCTACAAACAGAAAGAGCGTTGCCTCGCTCGGCTTCACCTTATTAATTCCACCGTGACTAACCCAGCTAAAGAAAATGCTCGGTCAAGAAGCTGACTGCTATGAGAAAGACCTGATCAAATTCAGCCCACACTGTATATGAGCACATTACAATTGCTTAGCAGAACTCACTTGAAAGTTAGTTTTAAATAAAAAACTCTTAAAAATCTAATAATATTTTAATCAAAATTGTATGTTACTTTGACATTAAAATGACTGCAACTTTCAAAGAGTTGAGTAATCTCTTGAATAAATATTGTCCTCACCTACACTACTCACAGGAATTCCAACTGCCAGGCTCTCCCCAAACCATTCACAATTCATCACAATAATAATTAACATTAAAAAATGACACACCCTGACTGTGTCACTGCAGAATTCTTTCTTTCCACCAAGTTTTTATTTCATTTATATAATTTTTTGGGACTTTGTGTTGTGCTTCCCCATGCCATTTGCATCAAGGTTAAAGAACTCATAAATTGTTAAATTACATTTGGGAGTAAAAAACTTCAAACTGAGTCAGGTACTTGCAAAAACACTCAGCAAGAAAGGTGCACAAAAAAAAACAGAAATTACAAACACAAAACAATGGCAATAACAGCAGCAGGAAATGGAGAGAAGTTAAATAGTTTTGAGACATGCAAACGCTCCCGTCCCACTAGAGAGGTGAGAGGGAGTGACAGGTGGGGGAGTGTTTGAATGAAATCAAATGTCAACTTAATGCAAAGACAACTGCAGTTGGAGAAGCTGAAGCTGGCGCTCAAGGCCAAATTGATCAGGGCTTTAGAGAGAGAGTGAGAGAGAAAGAGTAAGAGCAAAATTAAACTGGGTCAACCAAGCCACACAATACAATTAAGTTTTGAGCTATACAAAATGGTGATGGACGTGAAACATGGTCCTGCCTCAACGGAGGAGCCACAACACAACAGAAGGAACCAAACTTAAAGTCTATAATAAAGTTTGCGGTACTTACAGCTGTCTAAGAAAATATCGAGGAGGTAAGAACTGTCTGAAAACTTGATCGGAAATAAATTTGAATTGTCCGTGCGTAAGTACAAGTGCTAGGGCACCCAAGAATGGATTAATATAGCGTACGGTAGGCTCACATATCTTGGCATATAAGTTGCACCCAGGAGATGTAGGATTTTGTGAAACATTGGGTTTAATCAAAGACTTATAGATATTATAGATGACACATGTGAAACAAAGAACTATTGTTTTTAGGAGTTGAGATTGGATCCCATTTGTTGCGATACGTTTTAAAAATTAGCTATACGGCCGGAAGATATATGACGCATGTGACGCTAAGCACGATTGTTCTTGGGAGCTGACATTGGAAAGAAAAAGAAAAAAGTTTGTATGAGATGCGGATCTATATATGAAGTGTCTTTGGTCTAATCAACAAATTTATAAATAGTGATTTAATTTTAAATAAAAATTTATTCAATTTCTGGTACCAGAGCGAGTTACTCGCAAGAGTATTGACTTAAAATAAATTGAGAAACAAAATCTATATTTTCAACCTACATACCAAATTTACAGTTTTCTTTGACCACTTTTTAATGTTAATTATTTGTGACATACGGCCTTCATTCACTTTTGAACCGGATAACTCTGGTCCAGTTTAGAACCAGTAAAATTTCAAGTTAGCAACCAACACCGCATTTCAAGCAACAACGAGAAAGAGCTAGACAGAGAGAAATTTAGAGATTAGCGCAGCAGCAGCGCTGCATTCAGCTTCTACTCCAGGACCAAATTATGATATAGTTGGGCTTGACCGAATTTCTCGCTTGTTTAAACAAAATTTTAACGCAAAATCGCAAAAACTTTGCTAAAGCTAAAATGGAGCAAGGCTGATGTTTTTGTTTTTTACATTTAATAAGTATTGTAGAATGAAAAATGTTTCTGTAAGCACGATGCTTGCACTTCGTCAACGATTTGTGACAATATCAGTAATTTTTTCCCGTGAACGTCGTGATTGTTTTGTAAGCGATAATTCACGAACGAAATCGTTCAAATAATAGACCGATCATGCTGGCTTTTGGACGGTCTATTTTGCTAAGTGTATCTAACATCATACCAACATTCACACCAAGTTTCCAGTTTATAGCTCAAATAATTTCTGAGACATGGCTCTGAACGAGTTTTGAATTGGTTTTAAGCCGACCATGAAACAGTAAAATATCTAACTCCATATAACTTCTATCTACTATTTATCGAGATATTATCGATAATCGTTTTTTCCATTTTATTAAAAATTGCCTCCACTTAGACTCTTAACCTTGGTACTCAGGTAAACTAAACTATCCGCTAGCGAAATTGACAACTACAACGGATGGGGGCAGCGTACGGAGCAGTGTGACAACTTAACGCCAAAGCACCAGGCTTTAACATCAAAATACCTGAAACTTTGAAACGGTCACACTGCGCTGATTTGCTTGCATTTGAATTTAGTTAATTGTTTTTAAAAATAATTACGGATTTTTGGAGGATATTATTAGATATCGATACCGAAACGAATAACGGTTTTGGTTAGGGTTACTGTTTTGACCGATCGCTTTTTTCCGGTTACGGTTATATTACGGTTGTGAGATATGGGTTACGGTTAGGGTTATGGTTATTAGCCTTATTCTGTTTCGGGTTTGGTTACGGTTACGGTTATTAGTATAAAATATTACTTTGACAAATCTTGTCTCATCAGGAATCTCATTTATTCAGGAAATGTACTTAGTTCAAATTTCTTATACAGAATTTTTACCATTATTTTCGCCTGTTTTAAAGTTTAACATGCTATGTACCTTCATGTAACCAATGGTTATTCTCAGAAATGACATCTTAATCGATATTGTAATTACATCTAAATATCATAATAGCATTTAGAGTTTTACTGTCCAAGCGAGTCCTGCGAGGCGTCATTATAAGTTTTACTCCTGAACACTCAACACTTACTTATGTGGGCGGAAACAAATAATTGAAGAAGTGAGATTGTTCATTAGAACTGTTTAATTTTCATTTGAATTGGGGCTTATTTCCCAGTTATTTCAATCGAATTAATGTTGTCCATTATTCGAGTGTGCAAGTGCGAGTGTGTGTGTAATCTTTCTAACAATTCAATGTTCATTTTCGTTTAACCACGCCACCATTAACGCACCATGTGCAATTAAAAAGGTGAAGCCGTCAGCCTCCTCTGAGGGCCAATATATGTTTTTCGAGGTTCACCTTATTAATTCCATCATGAGCACTCATACGACAAAGTGAGTCAGAGTTGAACAGAGTGGCAAAATTTCCAGCGTCTGAATACCTAGCTTCTATGCTATATAACTGTTTAGCACCAATGTATAAGATACTTTCCAGGCACTTCCTAGTTGTGCCAGCCCATTAGCAACATTACGGCGCATAATAAATGAGCATCCAACTTTAGTGAATAAATTCATATGTATGTAAAATGTTCATTGTACATACATCTAATCCAAATTTTTACTAGTGGAGGAAAAACCGAAATTAACCCGTATATTTGTTAAGGTTACGGTACTGATAACCGGTTTTGTAAATAAAGGTTATACGGTTATAAGAAAAACAATTTTTTCGGTTACGGTTTCGGTTTCAAATTTCAAAGTGTTTTAGCGGTTACGGGTTACGGTTTCGGTTACGGTTTTAATCTCTGGTTTTAAATAATGCCAATCGATGATTTTGGTCGAACTTTAGCTGCTGACTTCCGACGAGTCGTTATCGGAAAAATTACAAACTATTTTTGCTGCTACCACCCCATCGGAATTGAATCAGCTGTTTGTGTCTTCAAGTAAGCGCTTTTACCTGTCAAGCCACGACCTTTCCGGCCTTCCCAAACGGACAACAGCTTTATTCAATGGTTAACGATGGATTCCTTTTAAAAAAACAAACTGATGTCATCTACACCGACTTCAGTAAAGCATTTGATTCTGTGAGCCATGATCTGCTCCTCGTTAAACTTGATCATTTAGGATTTCCATCCCCTTTTCTACTTTGGATTTCGTCGTATTTAAAAGATAGAACTCAATAAGTTCTGCTTCGCTCTAAAACGTCAAAACCTGTCTTTGTCACTTCTGGTGTGCCACAAGGCAGTCACCTCGGCCCTTTGTTTTTTACTCTTTATATTAATGATCTCCCCACAATAATTGCGAATTCTCGGATACTTATGTACGCCGATGATGTAAAACTTATTTTATCTTTTAACGACCCGATGCACTCCATCAAATTGCAAGATGACTTAAACTCCTTGCAGTCCTGGTGTCTGATTAATCAACTACACCTTAATTGCTCCAAGTGCATGTTCATGACTTTTCATCGTTGCAAGCCGTCGCTGGCTACCTATACGATTGGCAATGAACCCTTGGAACGAATTTCTACAGTCGTTGATCTTGGAATTCTTTTTGACCCCAAATTGAGTTTCAATCCTCATATCTCCTCTATTGTTAATAGAGCAAATGGTGTACTCGGATTCATTAAACGTTGGTCGAAAGAGTTTAATGATCCATATACCACAAAGCTTTTATACACTGCTCTAGTCCGTTTGGTACTTGAATACTGCTCGTCCGTCTGGTGTCCGCAGTATAAAAAGCATATAGATCGTATTGAATCTGTTCAGAAGCAATTCTTGCTTTTTGCTCTACGTGGGTTAAATTGGGACCCTAACCTTCGTCTGCGATCGTACTCTAACAGACTCTTGCTTATTGACTTCCCTTCGTTAGCCAACCGTAGAACAGTATTAGGTGTTTCTTTTCTTCATAAACTAATTATTGGTGATGTAGATTCTTCAGAACTTTTAGGTCGCCTTAACTTCTCCGTTCCTTCTAGGCCAACCAGAAACTATTTTCCTTTAATATTGCCTGGATGCACAACTGATTATGCAAAGCACAATCGATTTCGCGTCTTATGTCAAAATTATAATGATCTCTATCACCTGCTCTCAACAGATCTCTCTCTCTTCTCTCTAAAAACGTCCCTCTATAATTTTCTTAGGGGAAATCTCTGACCTCTCCTGGCTGTGAGTAGGGGCATAGCTTGCCGGACTGGCTAAAAATCTTCCCCCACCGGGTCAGAGATTTCTGTTTATTTAATTTTAAGTTTATCTTATAAATTTTTTATTTTTAGTTAGTTTTAAATTTCACATTTAGATAGTATTTTTTTTTTCTCTTTTCTTAAATTTGTTTTCTTTACATCTGATTTATTTTAGTTTTATTATTTTATTATTTTTTTTCCTTTGCTCCTATTTAGGTTTTGGTTTTTTTTTTTTTTCCTCTTCTCTATCTCTGCATGATTAAAGATTTTGTTAGCTCTAATATCATCTCTGACTACAATTGGCTGTGAATCGGGGCATAGCTGGCCGGACGGGCAAATAAAATTCCCCCATCGTGTCAGAGTCGTTATTAGTTATTCTGTAATTTCGTTAGTTTTTTCTTTGTTAGGCTTTCTTAGTCAATAAGGCTTTTTATAATGTATGTGTAATTGAGTTGACAGCCATTTTTTGTCGACTAAAAAAAAAAAAAAAAAAAAAATCTGAATACGTTTGAAAAGGCATCTATATTAGTATAAAATTGTTTCTATTCATGTGAAATATCGTACCAAACTAAAAATTTATCTCATCTGAGTATAGGCCTTAAAGCTAGTTTGTTTACTAAGCTTAATACCTTTTTTGACTTTTAACCGATTTTAAAGTTTTGTATGGAAATACTAACTTTCACAATATCTTCCATCACTGCATGAACAAAATCCTAAAAACCAGTATTTTGATTATCTGCGTTTTAAATTACACCCAGCGTTGGTCATAAATGCTTGGACAGAAATTTTGCTAAGCGCATAAAAATCTGTGTATTTTGATGTTTAATTTAAACTCTCATTCTCAGATTTCCTTCTCCATTTACCTCTTCACATTTAATCGAAGACATTTGCCTCTGTTCAGGCAGTCCAAAAAGTGGCAACCATAAAGCGTCATTAAGTGTCTCTCTTCAGCTAGTGTTAGTGTTGCTTGGCACTTAAAAAAGACGATTGGCCAGTATACACTGCACAGTGTGTCTGTTTGTGTGTGAAATCAGAGCACGTTAAAGCGGGCAATGACAAATATTTGAGATGAGCACAAAAAAGTTGTGAAATTTACGAGCATGCAAGAGACGGCGTCAAGAGACGCAGAGATGTTGAAAATTGACAACTCAATTTTGAAAACTATTTGCACACCATTAGACGAAATGACCAAGAAGGCAAACAAAAAAAAAATAATAAAACTTGGCCGGAAAGGTGTAAGCTAGGGAAGAGCAAATATTTGTCAAGCCTCGGCCTACTCATTCATAAATTCATTTTGGACTGTCGAATTCAGGCTGGAATTGCGTTTAAATTATGCAACCAGGGCAGGTGAAGCCCATGAATTTGGCATGGCTGGCCAACCACTTGGAACCTGTCCACTGGCCACCACTGACCAACCGACCAAACCGGCTGTCAAGGTGAACGATTGTGTTTATTGCATGAGCATTAATATGCATGTCCTCGAGGTGCATTGAGATGGATGTGTGAGTGAAGGACTTGTCCTTCTTTGTCAATTCGTGTAACAAGTGCCACACACACACACACAAGTGACCCAATAATTATATGGTTTATACAAGGACATTGGTTTGCTATCGGCTATTAAAGAGTAGGCAAGAAAATTATTCAACACCTATATAACAATCAAACATTACACTTCAAAAATACAAAAATAAAAGAAACAATATAAACGTGAAAACTAGCATGAATCTATGTTTTTTATTCTCCATTTTATATATCCATTGATTCTTTAAAATCACTAGAGCTCAAATCAATAAGCCCCAAAAATACAACAATTAACAGATCCTAGCGCCTATCAGCAACAAAAACAAAAGAGTTAAAGTTTATTTGCGTTGCGTCATTAAATCTTTGTTTTTTAATTGCTTCATTATATTTTATCTGGTCAACTTTAATTTTTTATATTTAATCACACAATATATTAACAACTTTAGTTGTTTCTCGTCCTGTTTCGAGTAACACATTTCTCATCACGACTCTTCATATTCACATTCAAATAGACTCGGTTTATTTGTGTCATAACGTTTTGGGATCCAATCTTCTTGGTTTTTTGAACGTGTTGCTTTTCTTATTTTTATTCTTTGCTCTCTTGGCATCTCCCTTTCTTCGTTTAATCCTTTTTTTTTTTTTTTCAATAAATTTTTCGGTTTTTATTGTATTTGTGCTTACTTTTTTGTTTTTTATTCTTTTTTTTTTTATTGTCTCTCCACCGACCTGCCCCTATAAAATGTTTGACACTCGCAAAACCATATAAATACATTAACTTGAGTTAAGTAATATATGTTATGCTTGTTTTCAAAGTTTTCTATTAAATAGTTAAAGAATAATGATAACGTAACATTACATATTTGCTTATTTTTTAAGGTTAAATTAAATAATATTTTTTGTTTTTCGTTTACATTTTCTTCCCCCCCTCACCCCTCCCCCCCGCCCTTTTTTACCCATTCCCTCTGCTTTACGTTTGACTCTGAAATGATAAAGTTGAGCTTTTGCTATATTTAATTTCTTGGGAAACGGACACACATAGTTATGTTTCTGTAACCATGATTATGACAATATTGAACCGCGATAAATCCCATGGATGACCAATAATGAAGAACAAAGATAAAGCATAAAGCATGTATCAGTTTCACCATTTTCGCTTGTTCAATACGACTTGCAAGCGACATTTGTAATAAGTGTTTCTTTATACAGGGACCGAAATTAACAATTATTACAAATTTTTACCCCGATGAAGAAGTGGACATCAAACTTTATAATTTTGAATGCGGAGACCACGAAATTATTATTTGCAATGGTCAGAGATAAGTTTCGTTTACATATTCTTAGCAGTACATATATGAACTAATTGTCCACTTATTTCTTGGTGTAGTAGAGTGGGGCGATCTAAAAATTTGTCTCTTGGTGCACCGATTTTCGCCATTGCCCATAAATGTATTAGCCCTTCATGTTCAATATGGATCATAATTTTGTCCTACGATCTTTGATCACGAAGGATATTTTAAAGTAATTGTTATTACATTGATATAGCCATGTCCATCTGTCCGTCCGTCTTATTGCTATGCTATTTCCTCTGTCAGTTTTAAAGACGTTTTAACCAAACTTTGCACGATGTCTTTAGGGACCAATACATTTGTTGAAACCGTCCTGATCGGATGAGTATAGCGTATAGCTGCCATATATGTACTACGTTTATGCTATGCTTATTTTGCAAAATCATTTCATGAAATGGGTCCGAAAGTACGTTCATAAACACCATTTCATGAATTCAACTTACACACCAAAGTTGACTATGAATTCGCTGTCAATTCATGAAATGCCGTGGCGCACACAACTCAACGTTGTGTTGGTGTTGCCAGATCTGTTGTTTTCTCATATGTGCCCTGGTAATTTTGTGAATTTACAAAAGCTGCATAAACAGGAACAAATTTGATTTTGCAAATTGAAGAAATCGTGACTTTCGTAGCATAAACGTTGTAATAGAAACGATTGATCGAAAAAGTAGTTTCAGTTTGAATAACTTTTTTGTTTTCAATGAAAGCGTCTTTAATCTTTTCAGTTATAAATATTATCAGCTTCGGATGAATCTATCAAAAAGCTGCAAAATAAACTACTGTCCATGCTAATCACTCAACTAACATTGTTTAAAGCGCAAATGAAATTCTCCCATGACAATAATTCAAAACCTTTAATTCTTACAGTTTACGAGCTGCAAGTGTGTATAAACTTTGGTCGAGCCGAAATTAGCTTTCCTCTATTTTTATACACTGAGCCCATTGAAAATGGGTAAAAGCGGATCATGAAGTTGTGCAAATGTGTGCAACAGGGAGAAGGAAACATTTCCGACCCTATAAAGTATATACATTCTTGATTAGTATCAACAACTGAGTCGATTTATCTGTCTGTCTGTTCGTCTGTCTGTCCGTCTGTCTGTATGAAGAGACTATAAAAGATAGAGGTAATTTTTGCATGTACATAGTTGTATACCGTACGCAGATTAAGATTATTTCAAATTTGCCAAATTTCCCCCCAGCAACCACAAAAAATTGTAAAATTACAGCATCCTGACTTAATAAATATCATCTTGGGCCTTATATATATCTATTCTGAACGCAAAAAGATCCGAGCAAAAACACCAAAGTTACGCAGGAAACAATTTTGCTTGTGTGAGGGTGGGGAGAGGCGCTGTGCCTATTTGAGGCGTATGAGTCAGGGTGTGTACTTGTTTGTGTGTGCGTGTGTGCGTTTGTGTCGGACCACACGACTGTAACGCTCTTACTTGTTAATAATCATTTTTATGTTTTCCATAACTGTTCATTTCGTCCCTGGCTTTTTTTTAACAGTTATCGCCGAGGCACTCGTCCATGATGCCTCCGCTCTATATAGCGCATTCCTCACCGTTTGTGTGAAAGGATTCCAGCATTTGAGAGTATTGCGCCACAGCAGAAACTATAGCCCGCTCCTGTTGCAATGAAAATATCTTCGGTCTTCCAGATCTAATCTCTTGCACTCTATTTCCTGTATTTATGTAATGTTGTAAAGATTTTTTTATCAATTTCCGAACTTCTAGAGAATTCATTCTGACAAATTTCAGACCAATACAAACTGGAACTCATCATTAACCAATGAAAATGTCTATAGAAACAGAAATGTGCAAAGAAATTTTAAGAAATAAAGCTTTTTTATCTATCATAAAACTTTTTTTTTAAAATTAATATTAGTAGCTTTTGTTCTTTAAAAATATTGATTGTGGCAAAACTTTATTGATTCATTGAATGTCAATAGTTGGAAATACGTCGTAGCAATATCAGCCACTTTTCAAACATAATATGCTGAGATTTCGAACACTTTCCCCACTACTTTTTTCGTTCTTTTTGCGCAGCCCTCGTTGTGAAATTTCCTCTCATTTGCAGTCGCGCACGTTTTGGCGCGAAATGCTTTTCGCAACCAATTAACTGACTGCCAAAAACTCATCATTTTGACCAAAGCTCACAGTAATTTTTGTAATAGCTTTTGGTAAAGAGTAGGGCGGGTTGGGTTGGTCATTCGCCCTTCTAATTGCCACCCAACTGTCAATAACTGAGCCCGGTTATTAGTTTAATTTGTTAAAATGTCTGCCATAAATCAGGCGAATTTAGTTGCGTTTCAAAGCTCCGCACTAATTGTTTTATACTCTCGCCGTCATTGCAGAAAGCCGTCAGGGACCACACGAAAAACGCTTACTCAATCACCTGCTGTCCACCTACAACACACTGGAGCGACCCGTTGCCAACGAATCGGAGCCACTGGAAGTCAAATTCGGACTGACGCTGCAACAGATCATCGATGTGGTGAGTTGGACTATTTCTAGAAAATCATTCCCATAAATAAATCGAGCATCCAAAAAAAATAACCAAAATTCAAATGAAAGTAATCTGAAAATTCTCAAAGCTGTATGGAAACAAAAACGAAACACAATTTACTCGAGTTTTTTTTGCCGTGCCGTATATTAACACTTAACGCTTGCGTTTTTTATAGGATGAAAAGAATCAGATTCTGACCACAAATGCGTGGTTAAATTTGGTAAGTGACATGTACCCGTCGTCAAAGTGGGATTTTGATTTTACTTTGTTCTTTTTTTTTGACTAGCGCCGAGCGACGACCTTTTTAAGCTTTTCAATACACACACAAGCATTTTGTAAAAACTTTTTGATTTGTTTCTTTAATTGAGAAATAATAAAATATGTGTTGTCTCGATATATGTGTGTGTGTGAACAAATTTGAACAAATTGCTGTCAAACACTGTTGTCAATGTATGCAATAAAAATTTAATTAAAAGCAACTGATAAAACCTAAATTGAATAAAAGTTAATACAAATCATTTAAATATTTCCTAAAATAAATTTAAACACATTTTAAACAAGAGATACGCTTTAGCAAGAGATAAACAAAAACATAACGTGGTAGGCTTAATTAAATGCAAGTAGAAGTCGATTTATAAATAGGCGAAAACAAAATAGTGCTATTCCATCAACAGCATAATTTCGTACAAACAAAGAAGATTTCACATAGAAGCACAATTGGGTACGTCGTCAACCTATTACTTAGATATCATTCAACTGTTCGCAATCACCTGTATTGGTAGGCTAGTCAGCGACTGCAGTGCTAATTAGACTCTTGACCTAAGCTTCGGCAGGCGTTCGGCTCGTGTATGTGTAAATAGCGAAATATCTTCTCCTCAGTGGGCAACCGGTGACTATCGCTGATATGAAGCATGGTCGGCCAGCCATTTCCAAAGTGGTACGAAGTCATTGGGGAATTCATACAGAATGCCATGCATCACTGAACGTTAGAGAGAGAGAGACAGATGTATTGTACTCTGCTCTCTATTTGGCCTGCCCTGGTATAAAGCAAATTATATCCGATTGAGTACAACAACAGGGTCGGCAACTAAGGAGGGAACCTTTTGCCACCCCAAAATATATATTTTCCTCCTTAGAATTCTTCATTTTCATTTTGAATGTACTTGCCGCCCCTGGGACTATGCTATTATTTTTGACGTTTCAAAAACCATAAGTACGAATAGTTCAGAAACCGCTCCCCGAACCTAATCTAGGTCCGCACCTTAGACAGACTATTTGAGCTTTACTTGCCATTAAAAAAACATATCTAAGAAAGCATATAATCTACGATGCAGCTATTTATTATCCCAGCTAAGACCGGTTTCCAAACCAGTTTAATCCAGCTCAACGGGTTCCTAACCAGTATAAGCCGGTTTGAGAGGGTTTCAGGTGCATATTTCAGAAATATTTTAAGCTTCGAATCTGAAATTGGGTCTGTAATATTTTCCCATTTTAAAAAAGAACTTGAAATTTGGTGGGCAGTTTGAGAGAAAACTAGCTCAAACTAGATTGCAACTGGCTTAAAATAGATTACACAATTAATGTAAAAAACTGGCAAAGAGTTTGAAATGTGTTTTAACTGATTTATAAATTTACCCAGAAGTTTGCATAGAAGGGATCGTTTCAAACCAGATAAAGCATATACATATACTCGTGATCAGCATATCGAACTGAGTCGATTGAGCTTTGTCTGTCTGTCTTTTTCTACGTAAACTAGTCTCTCACTTTGAAAGCTATCGAGATGAAATTTTGCCCAGAGTCTTTACTGCAAGCTGCTTATATATGGGGACCGCTGGAATTAGGTGACTATTTCTGATGCCTTAGAAACGTTCGGTCGAAAAGCTGGGCTTTGCTCTCTCATTTTTCCAAATATTTTACGATTTTACCACTTTTAAAAGTGTGGTATGACGGCGATGTTATATTGTTTGTGTTTCTTTAAAAGGAGCGCCCAATCTATCAAGAGAGCCAAATTTTTTGGGACTCTCATAACAGTATCGAAAATATTTTAAATTTCAAAAATAAAAGCATATCCAAGTGACCTGAGCACGGCTTCTTTAACAGAGCAAAACAGTTTACTTAGCACGCTATTTCTAGCTGTAGCTTAATAATATAACCAATTAGATTATCCCTATAATTCAACACTATTTTTAAAAACACCATAACTAAATAACTATTTAGAATGTTTATCGGCAAGCCCAAATGAACCCTACAAAGCAGGGAATAAATATGAAACAACTATAAATTTCATTTACGGTGACGGTCATTAAAATTAAATTGTTTCGGTTACTGTTTCATTAACGGTTATCTCTATTAATTTCGGTCAGGTTGCGATTCGGTTAGAAAATAATCTCTTCGGCTACCGGTTTCAAACCGGTTCTTCCCACCATTTGAGAATATCGGCACTAGAACACATTGTCTTAACATAAAGAAATGCGTTACCCTAACGTTTGTACTATTCCCCAATTTTTCTTAAGCTTATGGCTAAACTGAAGCAATATCACTTTTGCTTGTGCTGGCGAAAAATTATTTCGTTTGAAAAAACACTCAGCTGTGTATTGAAAAAATTAATTACTTTATGAGAATTGGTGTCTTCTCTGGAGTCATATCTTCGAAATTAAAACTTTTTCGAATCCCGATAGATCGAACTCAGGACCGAGAACAGGCCTGACAATTTTGTGCCGCGAATTTCGCATGTGTTTGTGTATGAATACAATCAAATATATGATTATTACACAAGCAAAGCGAAATGTTTTTTGCTTGTTTACCGCAAATTCGTTATTACACAGAGCGCACAGGCTGACGTTTTTATACCCGTTACTCGTAGAGTAAAAAGGGTATACTAAAGTCGTGCAAATGTATGTAACAGGCAGAAGGAATCATTTCCGACCATATAAAGTATATATATTCTTGATCAGCATCAATAGCCGAGTCGATGTAGCCTTGTCCGTCTGTCCGTCTGTCTGTATGAACACCTAGATCTCAGAGACTATAAGAGCAAGAGCAACCAAACTTGACTTGTAGACTTCTATTGTCTGCACGCAGACCAACTTTGTTTCAAATTTTTGCCACGCCCAACCCCGCCCCCACAATAAAAAAATGTTGAATAACTCCCACATTTTTTCAGTTATCGAGTTCAACTGAAATTTTGGTCCAGATCGGATATATAATAGCCGAGCTAAAAATGTTGCATACCTTTCGGATGTTCCCATTCAGATTACAAGAACGCTTTTAAACATTTCTTCTCATAAGTAACGGGTATATCGAAGTCGGTTAGAGCCGACTTTAACTTACGCTCTCGTTTTGTTATCATATGTCAAATATTTTCGAAACAGATTTGATTATTTGGTGCTGCATTCTGGGACCATTTTTTTTTTCAAAATTAATTAAGCTTTGAAGATGGAGATTCTTTAATAAGGTGCCATCGAAAGGTCAGCAAAGCCCAGGCAGAGAAATTAAAGCTCGTTGATTGACTTGGCTAAACTGATTGTCTAAATATCTGCTGACATCTCTCTTGCTGCTGCGGAAACCTAGAATGCATGTACATCTGATCTGCTATTTTTGGACAATTTCCTTAGCGTTTAGATGGACTTGGTGAATTAGTTTGAAAAATATTACAAATATTTGTTGTCTCATAATATTTTCAAAAACGAAATGGAACCGTTTATTTTGTTTCGGTTATGGTTAACCGTTTCGGTTACAGTCACTTAACAAAATTTATTTTGAAAACGGTTTTAAAAATAATGGTTGCTGTTTCGGTTGCATACCCTAAGTTTACCGTTAATTTTGGGAGCACCCTGTTTTATGTCATAGTTTATGCTAGAGTTGAATGATTTACTTCACCCAAAAATCCATCCTTTATGTCTGGCTTAGACCAACCTCATGTAACTCAAAATAGGAAATCTTCAAATTTTCTGGCTAAGCGTATCTCTTCACATCTATACTTTTGATTTACACATTTTCATTTAACCTGGACATGGCGACCGTGATGTCGAGATAAGGCTAAATTGCCACAAATTCAGCTCGTTATATGCTCTCCTGTGTGGCTGGGTGAAAGGCATTGCTAAATTGGCAGAAATTGCCATGGAATTCCATAAACATAAACAAATAAATCAAAGCCAACACAAAAAAAAATTGCATAGAAAACATAAATTTAATTTATATGTAGAACAACAACAACAGTTTTTTCCTTTTTTTCTGCGCACGCACACACCTGAAGTTGGTTGGTCAGTCGAGAGCCTCAATAACCCTTTTCAATAAAATTAATAGCCTTTTTCTGTTATTTTTGTTATTCCATGTCCATATAGGCTAGATTTATGACCCGGACAGCAATTGCCAATTATTCAAGCAACTTTTTTGTTATTAAAAAAAAAACAATAAACTAAAAATCTAACTAACTGTTATTAAAATGAAAACCTCTTTTTGTTTGCATAAAGCATATTTTTTGCATATCCCTTTTAATGTCACCAGATGATGTGTCTAGGCGTTTCTTTGTTGTTGTCAATGTGTACTTTACATAGATATATTTATTTTCTTTTTGGTTGCTTTTTTCGTTTGTGCGGGTTGGGGAAATATCAAATTAACACATTAAAAATGAAATTTACATACATCAATATGACAGCTCAAATATGAGGCTGTTCGTGCGAATAAATGCGCTTATCTAGATTTGATTTAATTAAACATGCATAACTGAAGCTGAAATAGTTTTGAAAATACGGCTAGATCATTAGCTATTATCAGCTTAGAGGAAAAGTGCTTTAAACTGATGTAATTTAGCAGATGCCAAAAAATTGTAGCAGCTCCAGTAATCCCATGAATAAATTTTTTTGTTATGTAAACCTAATAATGCCCATATGACACTTGGCGATATTGGTTGCCAATATTGTGAAAGAAGAGTTGAGCTATAGACCCCTTATAAAAAATTTTAACCAAAGCAAGCGAGAGGTGTATGTATGTATATGAGAATTCCTAATGTCAACTGCAAGCAGAGTGTCGGCAAAGAGTTCTCGTATTGGCCGCCAATATTGTTCCCAACAAAAAAATATTGCCGCCAAAGCAATGTATGGAAATGGTTAAATAATCTTGCTCGAAAGCTATGTTTGACGACATCTTACACTTAATTATCTTTTGTCCTATTTTTGCTAGCATTGTCTCGTTTTATTTTGCCATACACTCGGTCACCAATATAGCTTTTCATATGACAGTTTACAGCAAAAATACCCATTTCAATGGAATTTTTTTTAATTGATTGGTGATGTCTAAAATCGATTTTAAAAATTTTTGTATGGGAATAGTTTTAATTTGTATAATTTTTTCAATTTTTCGGTAGGTTTACCTACACTTTAAGCCATTTTCTCAATTCAGAAACGTTAGATGAGGTCAAACAAGATATGAACAGAAAGTTAATTAAATTTCCAATAATCATGTAAAATAATGTTTTCAAATCGGACTAGCAACTTGAATGAAAAATTAAAAAAAAAAGATATTTTTCTCAAAAAGGCAAACATAATTTTTGAACACATAAGAAACTATTTAATTTAATTGTATTTTTCTATGTATGTATGTATGTAGCTGGTTCAATTTAAGTGGAGGAACTAACAGTCAAACTTAAGTATTTTATGTGTTTACAAAAATAATTTTGTATTTTTGTTCGTCTTTTTGGTCAATATTAGAAGTGAGCGAATAGCCAAGACAGAACAACAGTAATAATAAATAAAAATTTATTTTTTTAAAACATATAACGGTTTTAGTGACCTGTATTGATTTTCATTAAAGTTTTTTTGCTTTTTACAGTGCTGGCTCAAGGTGGTTGATTACATGGTGCGACAAATTTCAACTTTTTTCAAAACTACCAAGCTGCACTATGCGGAATCGATCTCTATTAGCGTTTGGCTAGATTGGTAGCACTTTTCTCTTTTTTGACCCCCAAAATTTTTGAAATTGGGTGTGACAACCAAAAAAAGGTGTCATTAGTTTTGGACGAACAGCTTATTCTGTTTTGGTGATGGCTGCAAACTGTCTTGGGCAAAGTTGTAGCTGAAATTTTTTTAAAAACTTTTTGATATTCGTATTTTTTACTTTTTCGAGTATAACTTTTAAAATTTCAGAATTTTTCACATACTTTCTTTGGCAAATTGAAGCTTTTGAGATACCAAAGAACTCTTTTGAACAAGGTTTTACAATCTGGACATTTCTACGTCCTCCAAAATGGCCCCAAAAATGAGTATTTCTAAAAAAACTTTACTTTTTGTTGTCATTGTTTTTTTGTACTCAAGTTTTTCACCAAAATACTGCTGGCAATGAAATTTTTTTTAGCTTTTAAGCAAAACATTACGCGTTTTACTTTTTGTACTCCTCAAAAGTGGTACTCTATCCATGAATAAAGAAAAAATGCATTTATTTTTCCAAAATAGAACTAAAACCGCTAATTATTTATAAAAGATGCGTTTTTATCATAAGATTCATCATTATCAGAATCCCTATAGTCTCCGAAAATGTCAACATATTCCTCGCCTTGCTGTTCTACTTCCATTGGCTCGGTTGCCCTCTCACACTCTGCTTCTTGAAATATATGTTTTGCACTGTAGCTAATTTCTGCCATTACCACATTTGGACGGCCCTTTCCTTTATATCTGAAATAAACGGAATACGGACAAACTTGTTTAACTGAACTCAAATTGTAAAGCAGTTTGGTGGAACCGCTCTCTTTGTTGATCGGATTCAGTCGGAAGTTTTTGGCTGAAGAGATTTATATGGTGGTGAAGAAAATGAATCTTCAAAGACATTTGTACGTCGATCGCCTCAAATGCTTTCAACATCGTGGCAACGATGTTATCCGATAAAGCTTTGTATGACTCTTTTTAAAGACTCCAAGAATTTTTTTTTTCGTTGAACAAAATGTCCACGAATTGATAAATTCCAGAACTTTCAAAAACCGCCAAAAAATAATTTTTTCTTTATTCATGGACAGAGCACCACTTTAGAGGATTACAAAAAATAAAACGCGTAGTTTTTTGCTTTAAAGCTTAAAAAAATTTCATTGGCAGCTATTTTGGTGGAAAACTTGAGTACAAAAAAAAAACAATGACAACCAAAAAAACAAAATTTTTTCGAAATACACACTTCGGGGCCATTTTGGAGAATGTAGAAGGGTTCAGATTGTAAAAACTTGTTCAGTAGGGTTGTTTGGCATCTCAAAAGCTTCATTTTTGGGAAGAAAAAGTATGTGAAAAAATCTCGAAAAAGTAAAAAAACACGATTTTCAAAATAGTTTTTTTAAAAAAAGTTGCTGGAAAACATAATTGTTGGAAAACCTTTTAAAAGCACAACTTGCAAAACAGTTTGCAGCTATCACCAAAACTGGATGAGTTGTTTGCCCAAGACTAATGACACCTTTTTTTGGTTGTCAGACCAAATTTCAAATACTTTGAGGGTCCAAAAAAGGAAAAGTGCTACCCATCTAGCCCATCGCTAATAGGGATTTACTCAGTTCGAGTAGCACTATCGATTCCGCCGAGTGTAGCTTGGTAGTTTTTTAGCCCACAACATTTATTGGAATAGCAATTTAATGTCTGGACAGTACGGTTTCGGAAATGCCCCCAGATCCTCATCAGCAGACTCGTATGATTATTCACACTCTAACCACTAGCATTCTTGGACATACCATTGCTATTCCAATAAATGTTGTGAGCTAACTTAATTATAATCAATTATTGACCTTGAGCCAGCGCACAAAATACTTTGACATTTTTAAATAATATTGAAAATTCGTTTTTACCGCATTTTGTTACAACTGCTGTATTGGTTCATATATGTTGTGCATTGATACCTTCTTTTCTTTGTAGAAGTGCGTTTCTGAAGAAGAAAAAATAAAAATAGTTTTTTGATTTTTAAATTTTTGCCCAAAGGTACACAGAGTATATTAAGTTTGTGCAAAAGTATGGAATGATTTCCGACCTATAAAGTATATATATTCTTGATCAGCATCAACAGCCGAAACGATATATGCATATCAGTCTGTCTTTCCGTCCGTGCGTATGAACAAACAGATCTCAGAGACGGTAAGAGATAGAGGTTAATAAAATGGGACATAAACTTCTTATACTTGCAGGCAGATAAAGTTTATTTTTAATTTTTGCCACGCCCCCTCCCGCCCCTGCAGTTTGGAAAAAGCGTGATATCTCCCACAGTTTTGTAGATAGATGTTTCGTACTTTCTAGAGATATTTAGATATCAAGATTATTTATCAAATTGCCGCATCATAAAGATCGGATAAACGATACTTAAGTTATGAGGATAAAAAGACCAGTAAGCCCCACCACACCATTCATTTACCAAAGACAATTAAGAGAGAAAGAAACAGAGATGAGCATATAACAAAACAGCAAATATATTGGACGATGTCCCCGTGACTAGCTGAAAAAGACTGGTACAAGATATGTATATTTTAGTCGGGCTTGACCGACTTTCACACTCGTTTTTTTCCCATTTTTCATGTCAATGTATTTCAACCAATTAACGAATTTGAAAACAATGTTTAACCTCATCTAATTATTCTGATTTGAGATATGGTGTAAAGCCTAAGTGTTCCCACCGAGAAAATGTTAAAAATTTATATTTCAACCACTTTTCTATAAAAATCGATTTTTAAGATCACCAAGCTATATTTAAGAAAATAGAAATGAACAGAGGAATGGTGTGTGTATCGAATATAGCAATAATTAGAAGATAACACGTTGCCTCCTTTGCTTTGAAAAAGATCAATTTCAGCTTACATATTTTCTTATTCGCCTTCTCCTTTACCCTAACTGCAAGTCCCTCCTGTTCCTTTTAGTAGCAAACTTCGCTGTTGGTTCAGTTTTTCCTCACCATATTTTCTGATTTTTAAGAATTCAGCCAATGCCTGGAGTTCTTTAACAATTCCAAACGTTTGCAGTTGATCCAGTTAAGCGCATTTATCGTACTTCAAATTGAAGCAAAATTAATACACGCATTAAATTACAATTTGTTTACATATACACTATGATTTTTATCCATAACAATGTTTATTTGTCCCTTGATTATTCCTTTCCATTTTTTAATCCACTGATTCCAGTGCAACCCTCTCACTTTTTGTGTGCGTGTGTGTGCGTGTGCCACATATACAATTAAATGTAAAATGTATCTATTACAGATTATATTTTCATTTTATTTTGCTGGGTACATGTCATTAAAAATCGTTTTGATTATGAAACAGAATTTTAAAATAAAAAAAAGCAACAACTACAATCAATAATTAAACAACAAAACAGACGGCATGCATGTTGTTTACCTAAAAATGCATTTAACTAAAACTCGGTGTTTACTTTTGTATCTAAAGATATATATTCTGATATATATAGCAATGTATCTGCATATTGTATACACAACTAAAAAAACTTAAACAGCTACCAACTAAACTCAAAAATAGATAACGATTTGGCTTTAATGTGCACACTCATATTTTAATCTGCCTTTCAATTTAGACCATAAAATATGTATGGCGTGTAATTTGATTTATGCACTGAACTGATTGATAGATAAAAAAAACCGCACAGCGTGTTGATTTGTAGCTGCATAAATTATGCGTTTTCATTCTGTTCGCTATTGCAACTTTTTGAATTTTAGCCCAGACATTTTACAAAAAATTTGCGCTTGGTTGCGTTGTCAATTATACTAATTAGTTTGCTAATAATTAATAGCTAGCACTTGGTGCTAATGTGTGCTATGAATGTGGAAGAAGGGGAGAGAGCGAGAGTGAAGAGTTCGCAGATGGAACTGGCATTAAATGGACAAAGAAAGAGATACTTTTGCAAATGAAATAAGATGGAAAATGTCTAAGCACTCCCCGTCCTGCCTTCAAATTGTAAACCTTATCCGAGTTGTTCCGTTCACTATCTAACGATTTTATGAATCAGTTGGGGTTCCATTGAAAAGGTTATAAATTTAAAGGGTTCGGTTTTGTACAGCTCGAGGCTCCAAAACAATCCAAACCGAAACGGTTTAAAGGGGTGCTGTTCCGGACCGAATTGCAGCCTTGTTTCATCTACAAGTTTCTGATACCTTACCCATTAGTCGTAGCTTTCCATTAAAGTATCAAATTGTATTTTCCAAATATTTGCAGATCTTCTGAAATTATGTTGGCTATTAAAAATTCATGGCATACTTTTAGGGCGCAAAGTTTTACACTCCCCCTTTTAATACCCTCTATTAAACAAAAAGCCCAAAAACAATGTCAACCACAACAACAAGTGTCCATGATGTGGCAACGTGCTCGTGGTCTACCAAGGCCATTTTTCGCCGTGTTGTTGCTGTTGATGATGCTGATGGCCCTTTTAGCATTGATGGCCCCGGCATGTCAGTTCAGTTCAGTCAGTCAGTCAGCTGCGGGAGCTGCTGGCGTGTGGAAATGCAACCAAATACCCAAGCACATGGCAAAGTGTCATTGACAAAATTGCCAGGCGTGCACGTGAGACCCAACATCTTTTGGCACCGTCGACATTAAAATGCACATTGTGTACGGCATCCAGCAGCAGCAGCAGCAGCAGCATCAAAGTTAAGAAATAAAGTCATTAGCATTTTTCGGCTAACACCAGAGAGCTGTCGTAATGACTTGCAGTAGCAGCAGCAGCAACAATGCCCCTTAAATGACTGGGCCATAGAAATGTGTCAGAAGGAAATGGCCAAAAGGTTGTGCACCAAGGATAATGGCTGACAGGCATTGATGTTGTTTAAGCTGCTAATAGCAGCTTGTTAGTTCTTGCCTCAAGTCAAAAGTTCGTAGTCGGCTTACTGCATAGACATAAAAGCAAACCAATTGGCGAAATAAAAATTGAGTCGAAATTCATGAATTCAATGAGAAGCCATGAGGGATCAAATAACACATGATTTTGCTTTGTTTCGTTGGTAATATTTACAGAATGTTTCGAGATAATCATACCTTTATTTCAGGATGGCATAGCATCATTTTTAATACTTGAGCGAAATAGTTCAGTTTTCGATTACCCAACTTTGTGATCGCTGCTTTAAAATCAGAAATTCGAGACTGCAATATTTTGAAATCCACCTAAAGTCTAAAAAGCTTTGAACCGATTACACTGTGCTACACTAAAACGTTGAAAGAGTTGAACCCAAAAAATAGAGAAAACTAAATCCGGTTCGACCGAAGTTTGTATACCCTTGCAGGTTTTGAATGAATTTTATGAAACAATTTCATTTTCGCTGTCATTTATATGCTAGCTATTGGATATATTCATCCGATTTTGATCAAAATCGTCAAAATTGTAACAAATTGTATTTATAACAGAAAAGTACAAAAACTCTACCATTGAAAACAAAAAAGTTTTTCTCACTAGAACTACTTTTTCAACCGTTCGTTTCTATGGCCGCTATATGCTCCCGCTATATGCATCCGATTTGGATCAAACTTGACAGAATTGTGCGGTATCATATAATATTGATCAGTATGAAGTTTGAGAGCGATAGCATTGAAAACTAAAAAGTTTTTCGTACCTTTTGTTCGTAGGTCGTTAACTACGTAATTTCGTTTGAAGACAACAGCTGATCTTATTGAATTTTTTCGCAGCCAAATTCACATTTAACCGCTTTGCCGTTATATATTTGAACAACTGATATAGTAAGACTTTTTTGTAAAAACTTTTGTTAAATTTTTTGGAATAGATTTTGTTTGGTGCCCTATCGAAGATGGAAGATCGAAAACAGCATTTTCGGCATATTTTACTGTTTTACTATCAAAAGGGTTAGTTCAAGCGAGTCGAAAACTATGTAATGTGTACGGAGAAGATGTGTTGACCAAACGGCAATGCCAAAATTGGTTTGCAAAATTTCGTTCCGGCAATTTCGATCTTGAGAATGCACCACATCCGATGTGGATAAAATAAAGTCGTTGGTCGATGCAAATCGTCGAATAACAACTCGAGAGATTGCTGAAAGATTAAATTTGTCTATCCCGACCGTTCAGAAGCACATGAAACTAAAACTAATTTCGAAGCTGTACATATGGGTTCCTCATGTTCTTACCGAACAAAATTTTAGACCTCATACAACTTTGATGACTCACCAAATGCTTTTGCAGCTTGAATGGTATGTGCTACCATACCGACCATATTCTCCAGACTTGGCACCTTTGGACTATTACTTGTTCCGCTCTCTGCAAAATTTGTTGGATTTGGATGGAAGAACCTTCACCTCAAATCAGGACGTCAAAATCCACCTGAACCAGTTTTTTGCCTGCAAGGATAAAAAATTTTATAAGCGTGGAATCAATCTCTTGCCCGAAAGATGGCAACAAATATTGAATCAAATTGGAGAATGTATAATTTCATAAAATATTTTACACAATAGAAAAATCGTGAAATTACTTAGTGATCGACCCAATATATAGTCGTCAGATCTTGGTGAAATTATGTGAAAGAACAGAAAACTTATAAAAGCGAGGTTTGGAGATGTTTGCAAAATAGGTTTTTCTTACTAAAACTTGTTTTCCGACCGATCGTTCCTATGGCAGCGGCCAGACGGACATGGCTATATCAACTCAGCTCGTCATGCTGATAAATAATATGTGAACCACCCTTAAGCATGTAGAATTTGTACTACAACTCGAAAAATGGCAATTGACTGACAAAGTCAAAAATTTCGATTGTTTTGTATTAATATCAAACTAATAAAATAGTAAATAAAAGGACCTGCAGCGAACTTTCTTTTGAATTTCTTATGGAAAATTCACCCTGCTTTTGCTTTTAACCGGGAAAAACTGTCAGAGCCACAATTTTTAAGTTTGAACCTAGTAACTTATTATATACTAAGTTTGGCCCAATATTTATCTATACTGTATACCATAATAGATCCGAGCAAAAACACCGAAGATATACAAGTGTGCTGCCCCATTTATTCAAATGAATATTAAAATAAAAGGAGTTCAAATCTAGAGGAACCAAATTACTTGGTACAGGGTATTTTGCAGACACTGCAGGCCACTCGACTGCAACACTCTCACTTGTTTACCATATATTTATTAATTCAGTCAAAAACAGGACAGCAAACCGGATCGGAGTTGAACCGCTCCGGAGTCGGAGACGCCGGAATTTTTGGGAAGTCCGAACCGAACCTGATCCGGAGCAAAAAAAAAGGAGAAAAGGGTTCGGTTCAAAACACATGTTATATTAAATTTTGTTCTAGATGCTATAAATGTCAAGATTGCCATTTCCCAATATTTGTAAGCCTTACGATAAGAACAGCTTACAAAGAAACACAAGGAAACAGGAAAGGAAATAAAATCTTTAAGAATGATACAAAATGTTTATCTTCTGATGCAATCTTTTTGTTTTAAAGTCTTGGAAAAATCATTGTAAAAAACTTAACAATGTCGCATTTGCGTTGCTGCAATGGGCTCTGCCAACTTGCATAAGATAGGCAAGGCCTGCCTATAATAAAACCGGGAGGTTCTTGAAACAGTTGTACAGTCGACCATTCTTCTTGGTGGTGTGTGTGAGTCTTGTTTTAAAAGTTATGAACCCACATAAATATGCAGGCCAGTTCCCGTTTTCGCTTTGGACCAAATCATGCACAATCGGAATTGTTAAATGTACTCGCTTCCAAAAGCCGACAGTGTTAATCGGCTTTTTACTTAAAAATCCCACTTACCATATATATTCGGTCGAATTCTTCAATGGATTATTAGAAATCACAACAGTTATCAATTGCGATCAATCGGATTCGGAAACGGGAACAAGCCCGATATAGACTGAAAGGTTGCGCATTCGACGCCAGCTGTTCGCTCTCACTTATGCTCCCTGGGTAATGTAAAATTGGCTATACAGCTCCTCCCACAGGGCCAAGCCAAGCTTCTCTCAATCTCTTGGCGTGTGTGCTTTAAATTGTTCGCACAAGAGAAAGGGACCTACAGTTTAACGCCGAATCCGAACGGCAAAGTTTAAGAATTTGTTTTTTCATATCTATATTACTTCACAGCTGTCGCCAATAGCTGGTGAGAGGTGACGGAATGTAAAAGCTATTTTTCTAAAGAAGAAAAAAACTTTTATTATTAAATGTTCAGAGTCCCGGCGAACAATATGAATCTCATTGCGGACTATCGCTTATCGCCACTTAAAATTGAGAGGCCGTGTACATTTTATCTCTAATACTCATTGCTCCATGATTTATTGACCTGGAGCCTGCCAAAACGTCCGATGATCCAAGTTCGAATATGATATAATATTATCTAGCCTCTAAACTTCCACATATGAATAAAATGTATAAAGACCGATTTCTCATCTTATGTTTCCCATAGAGCCACATTTCACATTAATTCACAAATAACAGAGTAAATTGAGAGCTTATCTGACACATAGCAGCTATTGGGAAAAAGAGAAATCGGCACTAAGTTTGTTTCAATTTACTTATGTTAGCGAAGTACCAAATTATTCCTGAACCCCGGTTCGAACGCGAACCTAGGTTCAGCGACCTTCTGAACCTGCTCCGTGAACCCAAACCCAAAAAGTTTTGCGGGTTTGAACCTCGGAGTGATTTAACACTCGTTGTCCAAAACTGGTTCAAAATCCGTTCTATTTTTTGCTGTTTCAAGATTGAGTTTATCCAAAAAAGTGACATTTTGAGATTTATCGTCGTAGTGAACTTCGCTCTTACAGGGCGTCCCATGACAACCACCTTTTTTTTACATTTTTACGAGTTTTTATGACTGTTGGACATGCCTGTGGGCCTTTAGCTATATGAAAGAGTAATTCAATAAGGTTGGTTCGTTCTAACGACTTAATTATTTTGGTCTAAGCTTCAACTTTGTGCTGTATCACTTGTCCAAATTTGTAACGGATGTGCAGATAAAATTTTAAAACTGTAAAAAAAAGTGGTAAAAACTTGGTGATTTGGGCAACTCTTGCAATTTTCAGTATGAAGAAGTAATTTTTTAAAATGTTTTGCTGGCCATGCCAAAAGCAACAATTTTGATATAAAAATTCGAAACAGCTTACGAGATACGGAATCGTAAATCAAATTCTGAAGCTGAAAAGTTCAAAGTGCAATAAAAAGAAAACGGCAGCTATTCAACCGAAACCCAGACAGTACAGAGGTTTTATGCTACCATTACACCCTTTCAAAACTTTCAAAAATGTGTCGCAGTGTAATTCCATAAGCCACCCCAAACTCTTGTTTGTCTTGAGTATTTCGTCTAATTATCAATTTTTCATTTAAATTTCATTTATTTTTTTAATTTTTCTTATAATTTCCAATCTTTTATTTTGAATAATTAAATCTTATTTTGAAGCTGCCATATAATTCAAACTAGGCCAAGAGAATGGCTTTAAACTATTTTATTATTTCATTTCCATTTCAGTTATTTAATTTGGCCTTACAACTTGTCAATTGGGTTGCCTTTGAGGTCTGTAGTCGGTTTGGTGTATGCACAATACAAGTAATTAGCCTTGGTCTCTCACATCTTCACTCAATTTGCACAAAGACTGAAAACCAAATGAAATGCTATCAGAAAACTTTGTTAGCCCACACAATGCTGGCCGAAAAGCTTCTGTTGATTTGCCCTAAACCAAAATTCCAATTCTTCAATCTGCTGGCTGGCTGGCTTACAGATGAAAGACGAACGAGAGCCTTTGTCCAGTGCTTATCTACCGCCCTCCGCCATCAGCCGTCCCTTGCCCTGCCCGCCGCACTCAGGGTTTCAGTGCAATAAAAACTTTTGAACTAGGTATCAAAACTCATTTATCTTTAAACAAAAATTTTAATTACAGATATGCTCATGCTGGCGCATTGTCAGAGAATAGTTGAACCCACACACACACGTAGCTTTCGTTTGAAATGCAGATTAAGGAACATTTCGGTTTCGGCCTAAAGGTGACTGTCATTAATAACTTTTTGCCAAGAAAAACAAAATGGTTACTGGCAGCAGCTGCAGTAACGACTTGAGCCATTAAATAAGAAAAGAACAGCTTCAGATACAGGGTGACTACGATAATGATATGCAGGAAGTGCTCGGCACACTTAGCATATGTGCGAGAAGTATTTCTGTGTGCCCATATGCAAGCCAAGTCCTTTTGCCTTCCAACGTCAAAAGCCATAACACATAACCTAACGTCTCTATATGTTTGTTCGCATGAGCAGATGTGGTTGCGATATTTGCTGTTGACACCTTATAAAAATGGCGGTTTTGTGCAAATTTCATGTTTATGACAAGCCGTTTGCTTGGGGACTTCCCCTCAAACATGAAATGAGCAAAGGCAATTCCTGACGTTGACGCATACTAATGATATTTTTGCTGAAGAAAAACGAAAAAGTTTAAAGCCCCATTTGCAGCAAATGACATTTGCATTAAATGCTCACACATACACTCGACGCTCTCGCTCGCCGTGCTTAATCGTGACACTGTATAAGCAAAAGTTGGCTGCATAAGCTTATAGATTTATTTTGCATTAACGTGCCAAATTGTTTTTAAATGAGTTTCTAATGAGCCAACAATTGCCGCCGCTGTCGTCTGTAGTTACAAGCCAGATTCCCGATATACAGCTTGTGGCTGCTGCTGCTGCTCCTGCTCAGTCCCCGAATTGTATGATAAATGTTTTAGTAAATTTTTTGTGCTGTTGTTCTTTATAAATGGGTTATGCACACGAGCCAAGTACATACATACATACACTTGTCTCTGACTCTGTTCAAGGACAAAGTTTGTTGGCCTTGGCATCTGGTTTTTTCTCCCGCCGGATGGTGGGGAGGGTATGGCAAATGAGTGTGTGATAAGTACGCGATGTTTACTAAAGGTTAAATGGCTTTGACAAAGTGTCATCAAATTGGGATTAAAACATGATTTTCTTATACTTCGAAATCACTTAAAAAAAGATTATAATAAATTGCTAAGCATATTTGTGGGGTGAGCGGATTATTGACAGAATGTTCGATTGTTCTTGTCCTGGGGTCGGCAATGTGAGCAGAGAAAAATGCATACTGGAAAACCTTAAAGAAAATTGTTCAATTGTTTTCTAATTGTAAAAATACTCCGTTTTGTTACCATTTTTTACCTTACCTTACTGGGATTCGAACTTGAGACCTTGAATGACTGAACACACAGAGGATGGTTCACACTGCTGCATTAAGCACTTATAAGAAGCTATACCCACTCTACCAGTAACCAGCGCCGTGGTGTAGGGGATGAGAGGTTGCCCCTAAGCGTCGAAGTCTCGGGTTCAAGATTTTTTATTTTTTTTTGTAAAATAGTTGATACTTAACTTTGAAAATATTTTTGTTTTACCAATTATCATCATGACTGACGCGTCGGTCATATTTCAAGACACAATTTGAGAACGAGTTTTCTTAATTTGGTCGCCGATTTGGAACTAATGGTATATTTTTGAGAAGAACGGAAAAATTGAGAACGAAATGGGTATAAAAGTAATAAATTTGCGCTACCTTTTAGAACGCCATTATTTTCTGGGTGTATCAACTCAAACTTTGTTCGTTGGACTGATATGACAATTAGCTCAATAGCATTAAGTTGTTGAAATTGCTAAGAAGCCACATTCTTTAAAATGTTTGATTTAGACACTCTAAATTAACCATCGAAGGCTCCAATGATGACAGTTATCGCTTTAATCGCGTCCAAATCTTGAACTTAACTTTAGTCAGCTTCTGAAAGTGGAATCAAGGAATTAAAAAACAAAGTTTATTATGGGTGGCGTTTTTATTGCTTGTTCTAAACGTCTTTCTATAATTTATAATACTAATCCATTATATAGAGCGATAAACCACCGCAACCTTTTTTCAACTCAAACGCTCGAAAGGTGTCAGAGTGAGGGCGGAGCGATCTGCGAGTGCATGCGATAAAAGCGACAGCGATGCGAGAGCAGTTTGCAACCTGCTTTCTCGCTTGAACTCGCTCATATCGCACGTTACTTTTGATGCATTCTTAGCTTCTTCTATTTGTAAATCATGATTATTTGTTGTTGTCTCTTTTTATCTCGATTTCGGTTGAATGGGTGGACACTGGACACTTTTTTAACAAGTAAATCGTTGCTCTTGTAGCAAAATATTCTTCGTCTGATTAAATAACGCTCACACTAATAACTAAATTAGACAGGTATGCAAACCGCGCGGAAATAGAGTTCGGCTCATTGGTTCACACTAATTTATTAAAAATTTTATTCAAGGCCTGTTTTCGAAATACTATGATTTCTACAGGGAATATCTGACTTTCGAAATTGAACTTTTAAAATAATGTTAAAAGCTTTAAAATCCTTTTATAAGTGCTCCAAACGACAATTAATTGAGAATATCAACCCGTATAAAAAATGGAATAAACGCACAAATGAAGCAAATTTCTAAGTAACAAATATACTAAAGTCAAGACAAGTCATGCTTAAAAATCAATTCGTCTATGAGTGTTCTCCCTTGAGGGTCGATCAGCGAAACTTAATTTATCCCAAATTCGGAAAATAACTAAATTTTGGGAATCGCAAGTCAAAATTGGGGAGTTTTGCCAACTGAACCGAACCGTTTTGATTATTGGTTTGTGGTTCGACTCAGCAACCTATTCAAAGGACGTCGGTTCGGTTTATTACATGAAAAAAAGCGTTTCGGTTACGGTTCGTTAGCTTGTATTATTTGTAAATCATGCATATTATTATTAATATTAATTTTTGACAAGGCAATATGGGATAAATACCAAAATTTGACCAACGATTCTGCAATTTACTGCTGATATTTAATCAAAAGTCGAAATTGACATCCGCAAATAATTAAAAACTTTTCTGGATGTTTTCGTATTTAAACTATACTAGGCAACAAGGTCCATTACATTGAAGGGTTGTTGGTGATTTTAAATAATTTTCGTGTGCTTAACACGAATCCATTTTCAGAAATAGTCCATCACATCGAGATTTTTAGTAATTTGAGCTTAAGGTTGCAAAAAGTGCGTTTTTAATCCTTTTTAGACGCGATTTGTTGGGAAGCTATAGTTTTTTTTTATAGTTATATAGTTTTTATAATAGTTTTAAAAAATTATTCCAAAGATTTTTTTACCGAAGATATACCATTTGAAAGGACAGTCTCGATAATAATAAAATATAACAAATTTGTCTGCGCCCAAAGGTATGCCCTGTAGAAACATTACAGCAGGCTAGTAATATGTATAGAGTTTCAAGAAAATTTTCAACAAAACTTATTGCATACTTTGGGGCAGCAATAAAATAATAAATGTTTTGATGCAATATAAAAAATTGCAGATTGATTATTTCAAAGTTAAGTTGTAGTATTTTCCGAAATTATCAAAGAGAGTCAAACTAAAGTACCAGTTCCCCACAAAATGCGTCTAAAAAGAGTCAAAAATGAATTTTTTCCTTTAGCTTCAAATTACTAAAAATCACGACGTCAATCAAAAACATTAGATCACTGTCCCTCACCTCCTAATATACTGGTAAAAGGTTAATTTTTTTTCTTTTGTGTTTATAAAATTTCCTTTTTTTTTTTCGTTGGGGGGAATAATATAATAAAGCAAAACCGCTTCGCTCAAAGCTTTCACTATGGCATCTTTTTTTTTATTTAAAAATATCGTTATAGTTAGAAAATTTCACAATAGCTTCCTATAGTGATCGGACATTGTACTAAGAAAGCATTTCCTCAACGCAGCACCCATTGCTCTCCAAAACGAAAAAACGTTTAAATGCTGAAAATATTTACTAGAAGTGTGTTTTCTTGATATCGATGAATAACAAAAAATTTTATTTGTTTAAAAAATACAATTTGAAAAAAAAAAAAAAAAAAAAATCTTCGCTTGCGTCAGGCCATGATTCGAACCCACGACTGCTGACATGGGCGGCTGACTCTCTACCCTCTCGCCACGCTGGCCATTTCCAATTGCGTGGCAGACCATTTATAATTATGATGCCTGCAGACAGCAAATAATTTTTTGTTTTGTTTTTTTTTTAATAAGGCGTAATCTATTATAAAGATAAAGATGCTCAAATAAATGCTGAATTGTTTGAATGGAATTTTAATATCTCTCTACTAGCGATAGCCCTTGCTTCCTCCCAGGGGCCGAAAACATTTCGCTATTCACATGTACACGACCCGAGCGCTTGCCGAAGCTGAGACCAAAAGAGCAGAAAGGCGTCATTCGCTCGACAGAGTTCGAAGCGATTACGTCGAAGCAGATTCACGGAGCTTTATTTTCGCACACTTATACACTCACTTTTGGCCTCGCTCTCGCTGGCCATCGCTGTTTTAGATTTTTACGCTCTCAACTTTGTGTGAGCGGAGAGAGCGCGATTTTCGGCGCCACCAAAAAAAAAACAGCTGCATATTGCAAAACCATTGTATGGGCGTTCGGCATCTTAGAGATTATATTGGACTTTGCCAATACTCTCTCACTATTTGGCCTCGCCCTATATCTATAAAAAGAAGAGTGTACTGACTGACTGACTGACTGATTCACTGACTCATTGGCAATCATCGCACAGCCTAAACGGTAAGAGATAGAGGGCTGTAATTTGGACAGGAGTTCTGTTAGTGGTGAAGGTGCGTACTAAGACGGAGCCCACGAGGAAAATGGACGGAAAATTCTGCATTCAAAAAACTATTTTTCTTCCGATTGGCTTCAACCTCGGTTTGTAAGGATGGAATACGAAATAGTTTGAAATATGATTTTCTGATGTTGGAAAATTTGACCCAAAGGTCGGAAAATTCAGCATAAAAACTATTTTTCATACGATTGGCTTGAAACTCGGTTTGTAAGGACAGAATACGAAATAATTTAAAATGTGATTTTTCAATGTCGGAAAATCCGCTCCCAGGAGTGAAATGACGGGAAAATTCTGCATGAAATGTATCTATTTCTCATCCGGTCGGCTAAAAATTCGGTTTGTAAAGATATAATACGAATTTATTTGAAATGTGACTTTCCAATGTCGGTAAATTTGACCCGATGGTCGGAAAATTTCCGGAAAATTCATCCGATTGGCTTGAAGCTCGGTTTCAATGAATGAAATTTAAAATATGATTTTCCAATGTCGGAAAATCTGATCTCCGCGAGTGAAAAATGCACAGAAAATGCATGCAAAAGAACGTTTATTCATCCGATTGGCTTAAAACTCGGTTTGGAACGATAAAATACGAATTAATTTGAAGCATGATTTTCCAATGACGGAAATTCCGCCCCCAGGCAAATTCCAAGAAAATTCTACAGGGAAAATAACTATTTTTCATCCGATTGACTTGAGACTCGGTTCGTAAGAATCAAATGCGAAATAATTTAAAGTGTGATTTTCCAATGATGGGAAATCCGACCCCGGGAGTAAAAATGTCCGGAAAATTCATGATGCAAAATATACATTTTTTATCTGATGGACTTAAAACTCGGGACAGGGAAGATGTTGGGAAGTGGATGGGATATGGGCGGGATGTGAGTGGTAGTTAGGTGGTACGTGGGTGGGATTGCCGTTTTTTGGAAGTGGGTGGTAATAAGAATGGGTGAATGGGAAGTGGGTGGGATGATTTGGGTGGGATGGGGAAAGAATGTGGGCTGATATTAGTTCTATACTGTCAAAGGCGCAGCGAAGCGCGACGGGTTATGTGCTAGTATAGTATAAACAGAGAGCGAGTCAGCTTAAGCAAGAACGAGAAAGGGCATATAGTTCAGAGGCGGCCAAATGGAGAGGACAAAAAATTGCGCTTGTGTTGGTGAACAAGACAGCTCTCTCCAGACAACACGCGTTTTACTTGCAATGCAGTGCTCACCGATTCACACAACCATAACTTTGGCTCGCGTTTGATTAAAAACACGACTGACTTCGGCTCATATGAGCTGTAGGTGGCCGCCTCTGATATAGTTTTTCGCACTCATTCATATTGTTATTCGATCCTAAAAAGAAGTCCTTTGGAATCCGTGAATTTTGCCAAAAGGGCACGAGATAGACCTGACAGAAAAAAATATATGTTTCTCTCCTCTCACAACCAAAGAGAGGCAGAGAGCGTTGTTAAAGGTTGATTCACTACCGTTATTGAATGTGATCGCGCGAAAGCGGACGTTTTCTGGCACAGCCAAACGGGTCCCCCTCTAAACCGATTTTTGCGACCTCTTCTTAGAACTTTAACTTAACATTTGACGCCCGAACCACAACCAAATCCAAAAACCGTTAGCATCAAATCATAACTAGTATGGCATTGTGAACTTTGCTCAATTAGCTGTTAATAAAAGCAGTTATGGTTTGAAAATTTTGATATTATTTTTTTGATTTTTGGCCTATGACAACATATCAGCAGCATCTTCCGATCTGTTTAAGTTCAGAAATGATTAGTCTATAAGATATACCATCTCTTATAAATTGTGATAATTATTTTGAAGCAATTTAAAAAACAAAATTTGAAAAACTTTAATTGTTTTTTTTTTTAGTTTTTTACTTATGGGTAATAATTTTAAAACATAAAATCCTTAAGAAAAGAACATAAAAATATAAAAAAGATATCAAATTTTGCTTATAGTTAACATAAACATGAGTTTTTCATGCAGTAAACGAATTCCAACCAACACATGAGTAAGCATCTACCACATTGTTCAAACACTAAATTCATAGGTTGGACAATTATCTATCATATGCCATTAAAACTATTTGATTAACTCAATTGGTTCAAAAGTGATATAAAAACACTAAAATGACAGACTGTGGCTGAGACTTAAGGCTCATTGGATAAATGCGCTCAACACATTCACAACTTTTGTATGTTTAATTTCTGCCGACGTCTCTGCACATATTGCCGACCCCTGGTTAATAGCCGTACCCTCAAAGTTTGGCAAAACTCCGAATCATTCAACATGTACCTTTAAAAAGATATTTCAGTTGTTTTTGGTTACGAAGAGATTTGCAAGACACTTGGGATAATTCCATTCACTTACTGCTGATCTGCCGCTGCCTCAATAAGGTCTCAAAATTAATATTTTAAAATAAAGAAATTCCATACGAAACTCTAAATTAAGCCAATAATATCATGTAATACCAACACCATATAAAAACTATGTGTAATTTACAAATCTCACATTGAAGCCAAATCGTATCAGGTGCAGAGCAAGCAAAACACAAAATACCGCCATAAATACAGATGCTATAAAATTAAAACAAAACAAAAAGTAAACAAAAAAACCTTTAGTAAACTCATAAAACAAATATATAAAAAATTTCTATTATCATACTCTGCTCTTTTTAAATTCTTTAACTTATTTCCATTTTTTTACTTAATTACGCTTTTTGTTTTTTTAATGTGCCTCTATGTTTTCCCTGTGTTCCGTTGTTATATTCCTTTATGTAAACCAAACAAATTGTAGGACGAGAAAAATCAACTACTTATAACGAATCTTTGGCTTTCGTTGGTAAGTTTAAACCCCAAAACTCAACAAATTAATATAGTAAACCCTTAAAACAATCCTTTAAATATTCTTAGAGATTAATTTAAATAACTTATGTGCTTTAAATATCATCACTAAAATAAATCAACTACTTCCACATATTCTGAGCCAGCACACATTGATCGAAAAGATTTATGCATAAGTATTTTTGGTTGAATCATCTAGTAGTTAGATTTTGGTCAAATGGAGATTGGCTTAGGATATGTTTGGCTTGCTCATAATTTACACACAGAGCTAGGAGCCGGAATGAGAACTCTTTACCAAATAATTTTGGTCCTACACTCAGATTAAAATGCTTGAACTATGTTTAAAGCATTCTTTCATTTTAAATTAAGCGTTAATAATAATAAAAGTATTTGGAAAAATCACTTGAAATCAACATTTTTTTCTGAGTGTACGTTAAGCCGAACTACTTTTGTATAATAACTCAACTACTCTTTCCCATTTTGTTGGCCTGGCTTGGTTCGTGTGTGTTAAATTATTTAAATTCCCATTACCTAAATAAAATACTCCTCATTAAATATGAACATAAATATTTAACTAAACTAACCGTACATTCCAACACACATACATAACACATCCTATACGAACTTACTTTGGCCTAAAGCAAAATATTTATTTGACTTTTTATTCTCATTCTATAAAATTATTCAAGTCTAGTTTTTTTCCCTTTCAATCTTCTTTGAATTTTAGTTTTAGACTTAAAAAAAAGCATTAGTTTTATTTTCTACTAAGAGCAACTAAAAAACACAAACATAAAAATTACATAAACAGAAACGCATCGTGTATTACTCGCATGTCATAACTAAAAATCTTGTTGTTTGTGTGGGAAAACGGAAATACAAAGGTTTAAAATTGCACATGATTTTTTCCAGCACTCATCAAGCCTTGTCAATTTGCGAAATTAATTAAATTATTTATTTAACATGAAAATCCGTTGAATGGTAGCGTTAAAGCCCCCCAAACCTACGTCTTGTGGCCAGCCTGTAATTTTTGCATGATTTTTTTTTTTGGGTTGAGCTTCCAGCGATTGCACATATTTTTGATTGATGGACCTCGACGCGCTCCATTTATAAACTGACAGTTTTCCAAATGGTGTTCAAATGTTTGTCATTTGGCTGGGCAGTTGTAATTTAAATTGGATGGAACGGTGAACGAGAAGGAAATCGAAAACTACTTAGTATGCAATTGCGGTTGATATTGTCGTTGTACGTTGTAATTGTTGTTGTTGGACAGCTTAATCTATTGTTTTGTTGGGTTGATTGAGTTGAAAATTGGAAATGCAGAGATGATATTTACAGCAGATTATTTGAATACAGTTTGAACTTAAATCAGTTAGTTTTATAGAGTTTATGCAAGATTAAGGATCTAGGTCTTTTAAAATATTATATTGCTTGGAAATTAAAAAAAATTTAAGTAAAAATATTTGTGGGTCGCAAGTCGTCAGAATTCATAAATCCAGGGATTACTAAAACATGTATATAAATAATTGATAGCCTTGTAAATTCTTAATTAAGTAAACAACATAAGTAAACTGACATCCATAAGAGAAAGCGGTTCAACTCAAGACCATTCTAGTTTTGCACAAATCGCCTTAAATTCAATTTTGTAAATTTAATAAATAACTAAACGAAATAGGTGAATAAAATCTGCATATGGGACATTTCATGCCAACTCATTCCCCAACTTAACCTGACAACATGATGAATTAGAAGAGACCAAAGACTGTCAATTGGTATTTTCTTACATATTTTCTATTAGCAGAAAGTTTTTTGAACTTATTTTAACTTGTAAAATAAAACGATTTTATCACAAATATCATAAACTATAATTTTAAAATCAAAAATTCGGTATCTTGTGAAGCAACGGGTTGGGTTTTTCTGTAACGTTATTCAAAGCTGCACACATTATAACAAATTTCGGTTAAAAAAGGTTAATTAAGGCACAAAATCTACAAAACACGGTTATGCCAATATATCGTAAGCCTGACGTGCTGGGGGGAGAACGGATAATTGCACACTGGGCGAATTAGCGGAAGAATAAGCAAATTTTAAAAAATGCAACCCGCCAATTTTTGATTTGCAATCGATTACCAATAGACTTAAAGCCTATCGATACTTTTCATTAATTTTTGTGAATTTTATTCGCTCAGCTGTGAGCTATTAAACATAACATATGTTGCAGCAGCTGTTTCAAACCATTTTCTCGCTTTTTCTAATGCGCACAGATTTGGCTTGCAAATTGCCAAAGTTTTTTTTTTCAACTGTTATATTTGGTTTTAATTAAATTGAAGGTATGTATTTACGCAAAATATTGTTCCGTGGAGTGCAAGTTTTTTAATCCGGCTGTATTCGGTATAATTCTTTTCATTTTTGTTTATATGATTCATTATCTTAATGAAATGTTTATATTTGGCCACAGCAACCTGCATCTGCTAAGAACAGAATACTTTTCAGGCACTATGTCGGTTTGCAAACGCACTCTTTATCTGAAATGGCATTCCAAAAACGTCCCTGCACAGGTATTTTCGGCAGTTGAGGCGTATGTTTTGTACTGATGAAAAGCTGCGAGAAGTTGGCAAACAATTAAGCAATTTCAACAGCAAATTGGTTGAAGAAGGGAAACAGTGTTATAGGTGTAGTAAAAGGTTGGAAACAAAAAAACAAGAAATGGCTGGATGGAATGCTCGTATTGTATGAGACATGCCATAAGAAACAAAAGGCGATAAAAGTGCGGAGCTAATTGGATCGAATACGTCCGAAGAACTTATGACGAAGACACGGGAGAGCTTGTGTAAAGTTGGAAAACGAAGTGCATCGCAAGTTATGACAATGCTAGAGACACAGATTACAGTTCATTAATAAAAATTAAGAAATTTTTTGATTCCGGCCCAGAACTTCCTATTCAGTACACCAGAAGAAGCTTTAGCTTTAGCTAGCTTGATGGAGGCTACACGAAGAACTCGTACAAGCCAGTGCAATCTGGTGCGAAAATGCGAAAATATACCAAAAAGACGTGCTAACTGATTTTCAGCTGAGGTGCATTTACAACTATTATTAGATCACACAATTACTAGGATTGTTGAAGGTAACAAGAATGCGTTCAGCCATATTGTTGAATGGACAAATATATTTGTTGTAAAATTAATAACTGTGAAAATCAAAAAATTTTATTTTTATTTTTAATAGGCGCGACAGGGTCTCAAAGTTTTAAAAAACATTAATCTTTACCACATTTTTCCCAAAAAAAATTTTATAAAAAAAGAAATTATTTTTTTTTTATTTTTGTTATTGTTTGAAATTCATAAAAGAGATCTAAATTTGTGGAAAGAAAATATTTACAAATTTGAACAGTTTTATAAATAAAATCATCGCCCACTATTTATAACTGAAAAAATAGATGATAATAGCAAAGACACTTTCATATATAGATACCGCATCTCATACAAACTTTTTTTTGTGGGATCCAATGTCAGCTCCCCAAGAAAAATCGTTCTTTGCGTCACATGTGTCATCTATAATATCTACAAATTTTCCTCTCAGCCGTATAGCTAATTTAGAAAACGTATAGCTAAATTTCAATATATGTATGTTTCCTTGTACAGGCAGCGAGAAGCACAAATTAGCATCCAATGTCAGCTCCCAAAAACAATCGTTTTTTGTTTCACATGCGTCATCTATAATATCAATAAATCTTTGATAATAGGCAACACTGCGTATGAGTTATTTACAAAAACTTTAAACTCCATTCGCGCCCGTTAAAACTCGACCTTTTCTAACTTTTGTTTTTATATACGCTAATTATACATGAAAAAGTATCAGATAAGGGGGTGAGAGCATGACCTTAAAAATTTCATATACATGGGGACCGCTCTAATGTGCATAGTACCTTTGCAAGTAAAGCTAGGAAATTTAGTTCTTTGAAAAAATGAGCGGCCTTCTTCGACTTGCTTTTGCAGGCCAATTAAAATAATGTTTGAGAAGGGGACTGCAAGTTTGGTTCGAGCCGATGAAGAAAATATGAAAAGCCAAAATCTAAAAGTCACGTGAACAAAACTGACTTCCTTTTAAGTTAATTTACAAATGACAATAATTGATGGGGAAATTATTAGTGTGATTACAGAAACATCATCACAGTCATGCGGAATTTGCCTGCCTAAGAATGCCAATTTGTATGAGTTTGGATTGTCAACTCTACTGAGTGAGAAGTCTTCGCTTAAATGTGGAGTCTGAAGGATCCGGTCCGGAATGCAGTTTAGACTCAGAATAATTCTTTTTACTATTATTGTCTTCTTTTATACTATTTTCAAAATGTTGAACTAACTGAAGAAAAATTTTTTTTTAATTTTATAACAAAATATTTAATTTTATACCATCAATAGTACGCTGGCTCTAGGTCTCGTTATGTTTGCACATAACTTCAAAAAGCAGGAACACAACTCAACACAAAGGAGGCTAGGTGGTCATACAGCATTTTCACTGGTACCTCTACCAGATCATCAGTGACGTTCGCCTAATGCATGGTATAATAAACAAGGTAGTGTCGTCAGGAATTCACCATGCGAGAGAGGTACCAGTTGATATGAACATGTGAGAGCACGTTGACATCCCCTTTGCTACTGAGTGTTTTTCACCATTCAACTGGTACCCCAAAAAGAGGCAGCCTACTTTAATGACTTCACCTGGTATAATTCCACCATGGCCTAATGTACTGGCCCCAACGACTCTTACTCCATGCCGGAGCTACCATAATCGTTTGGGAATTTCTAAACGACTTGACAGCAAAATCCGGCACACATAAGTACAGTGCTGGCTAGCCAGTACCTTTGTGACTGTGTGTGTCCGCAATCTTGGCTTTGCTAATGTTAAGAGAGAGATTCTCCTCCCCGCTTCTAACACAGTAACCAATAGTTTGAGTACAGAGTAGCATTCTAACCGGGGTTTTGTTGTTGCTATAAATAGAAACTATTTCTGTTTAGTTTCAGCAACGACGCCGTGCCTGGCGTTTTTAAAATGTGTGTGCTTTAACGACCTTTTATGATAATCAAACCATCAATGAGTACGCTGGCTCTAGGTCTCGTTATGTTTGCACATAACTTAAAAAGCAGGAACACAACACAACACAAAGGAGGCTAGGTGGTCATACAGCATTTTCACTGGTACCTCTACCAGATCATCAGTGACGTTCGCCTAATGTCCTGGCCCCAACGACTCTTACTCCATGCCGGAGCTACCATAATCGTTTGGGAATTCCTAAACGACTTGACAGCAAAATAATTATAAATTAATTTTTAACTTTTACCCTGTTTCAATCAAAACGTTTGAAGAATAAAAAAATTGTATTTAAATAGAAATTAATTGAAAACAAAATATATTCCGATTAAAATTTATCGGAAAAAATTAAAACATACTCAAGTTATTACTTAATTAACTATCCTTCAAGGAAAAAAACCGCTACCAAAAAATTTATTATTTTAGGAGATATTAATTTTCTTTCGCTAGATAAGCCATTTCGTCCACTGTGAATTGGTTTGAATTCAGCAGTCAAAAATGAGTTTGTTATCTTCTATGGTTCCCAACACTTGTAAGCCTGTGTAATTAGAGTTTAAGAAAAATATTGATAATATTGACCAAAATCAGACCAAAATTTTCAAATCTATTTGAAAGCATTTAATATTAATGTTGATGAATAGTAGGAACCGCCTGGATCGGATGAATGCTCTTTGGAGATGCCATAGGAACGATCGCACACAGGTTTTTTTCCCTTTTTGGCATAACATCCTATTGTTAAGATTTAAAACCCAAATTTGGTTTGAACGCATATTTTGAACCCCAAACACGCCTTGCAAAGATTCACTTAATTTACACAAATAATTTATTGTGGCCGTGTGTGGGGAGGTCGTGGGTTCGAGAGATTTGCTCCAAGTTTGTTGTTTTCAATAGTACTGAGCTGAAAATTGGTTTGTAGTCGTTATTATTTATTTGCACCAACTTCCATGGTTTTAAAGATATTAAACTGAAATTCGACTTGAACACGTATCTTAAGCTTTTGTAGCGACCCATCGAATATTTTTGAATTCAGCATCCTTTTATTTATATAGTTGCCATATATCTGATCCGTCCGATTTGTTCCTTTGTTTTTGGCGCGACTAAGCGAAAAATTTTATA
>JAEIFU010002081.1:0-51286 GCA_018904235.1 Lordiphosa stackelbergi
TGTGTATTTAATCAGCGACCTTTGACAAAAAATGTTTAAACATCACTTGTGCATAAGTTTAAAAGCAACTTGTTTGCCGGGTGGATCTGAGGCGACAATGTCGTGGTCCAGCCATTTGATTAAACTGTAGCTGTGCCGAAAAAAAAAATAATTAAAAGTTCATATGTTGTATTAATGTCTGCGTGAGATAACTGCGTTAGTTAACATTTCGTAGATCATTAAATATAAATACATATTTACAAACGTATTCTACGCACATACATATGTATGTTTTGTGTACCTGTACGCGTTGTGTGTTTCGTTGCATGTGCATTAGTGTATTTTTGTTGTAATATTTGCATATGTACATACGCATTACATATGAGTGTGACTCCTACATTGAACATACATACAAACATATGTACTATGTTCACACATTAACATTAACCTGTAAGGGCGGCACATGTTTTGGCGGAATTTCACTATGATCGTGACGCGTCAACAGGAATATGCGATTGTGTACGAAAAGGGGCTTCCGTTGGGGGGCCCCATAAGAGAAAAAAAATTTTTTAGAGCCAAATGTACGTGCCACCGGTGGAAAGGTAGGTAGGGAAGGAGACGAGGGCCGGCCCCCTCCACTGCATTCTATTTATATATATGTATGTTATTGTGGTTATTTTTAAAATTATTTTTATTATTTTTTGTTTTTTTTTTTTTTTTTTTTAATTGAAGCGTTTGCTAGCATTTGTATGTACATACATTCATATGTATTTACACATGTATTTGGTAACATGCACATATGCACGTAAACATATGTATGTATACGTATCCATAACTGATTTATTTTCTGCGCAAAATTGGTGTTTTCAAAAGGCTGGATCTTGACAACGTTGTCGCCTGTCTGATCCACCCGGCAAGTACGTCTGTTTACACTTATGCAAGTGATATTTAAACATATATTGTCAAAGGTCGATTGTGTGAACACACATATGTTCATATGTTTGTAATCAAAGTCATAACTTTGTTAACAAATAATATAAACGTAAAATCATATGATTTGTTTAAATTTTAAAATAAAATGAAAACTATATATATTTTTTGCAATTATACATATGTGTATGAGGTATTTCGGGGACAGATTAGAGATGAGCAGTTCTGTAATAATGATTTTACTACACCACAGCAAAAGCAGACGATATATATTCGCAAATTTTACTGTAAAAGCAGATATATTTGTATAAACTTTACAAAATAAATACATTTCACCGATATTGTCCCTCTTAAATTGGTCTGTTTAAAATCTCGTAATAACCTCTTATTTTGGTAGTTTTTTTGTATAATTAGTTGTTTCTTGTTATTGGTGGCGCTGTGCAGTAGTAGTTACGTTCATACGTGCATTCCCATATATTCTTGTTTGTATATAACACAAAAACGTAACACAAAAAGCACTGATCTGCAGACAAACATACATATATGTCTATACTAACACAAGTGTATTGTTAATATAAGATGATACGCCATCATTTGCGAATATATGTACATTTTAATGCATATCGTTTGCTCCAGCTGTGGTGTAGTAAATTCATTATCACAGAACTGCTCATCTCTAATTTGTCCCCAAAAATACCTCATACACATATGTATAATTGCAAAAATATGATATCCATGTTAATACATTATTAAAACAAATCACATAAGCATACATATACTATTTAATAACCTACACACCTATGAACATATGACTGTATGTGTGTACAGTCAATCAGCGACCTTTGACACAAAATGTTTAAACATCACTTGCATGCATAAGTAAAAACACACTTGTTTGCCGGGTGGATCTGACAGGCGACAAAGTTGTCGTGGTCCAGTCATTTGATTAAACTGTACTGTGCCGAAAAAAAAATAATTAAGTTCATATGTTCGTATTAATGTCTGCGTGCAGATAACTGCGTTAGTTAACATTTCGCAGATCATTAAACATAAATACATATTTACAAACGTACTACGCACATACATATGTATGTTTGTGTGCACCTGTACGCGTTGTGCGTTTTATTTGGTGCATGTGCATTATTGTATTTTTTGTTATATATGTACATATGTACATACCCATTACATATGAGTGTGACTGCTACATTGTACATACATACAAACATATGTACTATGTTCACACATTAACATTAACCTTTGCGGGCGGCACATGTTTTGGCGGGAACTTCACTATGACGTCATGACGCGTCAACAGGGATATGCGATTGTGTACGAAAAGGTGTCTGCGTATGCGTGTCGGCTGCGCCGAATTTCACATTTTCATATATTGTGGATTTATAATACATATTTCTTACAAAAATTTCATTTTCGTTTTATATTTTTATGTATGTATGTTAGTAGAAGCGCTTAGCGGTCATTAGTATGAGCATATGTGTGTATTAGGGTGCGAAATGAGCGGCCTTTTTTGGCCAAGCATGTATACGTACATACATATGTACATTAGACCCTACCTGCCTTATATGAAAAGAAATTTTTGTCTAGTTCTTAGCACAAGGCTCAAAAAATTCTGTATATTTTATAGAATATTTATCAAAAATCAGATATATTGAGGTTTGATGGCCTCGAGAAGGCAAACAAAAATTTTGTGGAAATTGTAAAAAAAAATTATTTCAACATGTCGTACAATTGATTCAGCAACAGAATCGGACGGCAACAAATTGATGATTATTGCTGATTATGGCATATCCTTATTGCTTTCAAACTACACAAATATGTATTGGAAAAGAAAAATATATATCGCATATTCAACTATGCCCTTGAAGATTATATAAACAGTGTGTTTACTAAAATTTAGTTATTTATAAAAAAAAATGTTAAGGTTCTACCGAGATTCAACAAATCATATGAACACATAAAACACACTCATGTACACACAAACGCCAATGTGTATGTACTTACATACATAGCTAAGTGTTTGCTGATCTTTGCAATGCTGTTATTGTTTTTTGAAACGTTTGTAAATACACACATATATGCAAGTTTAATCGTTTGCATGCATTTGTTGTACATACATACATATGTGTCTATATTGGAATTGCGAAAAGCACGGCCTTTTATTTCAAACCACGCATACATATTTACATATGCATGCTCACACAAGGGAAAGGGGTACGGCTAACGCACTCATCTCCTTACAAACATGCATCTGTACATATGTATATCTAATATAAATTTTTTTTTGATCTGGGCACTGTTAGTGTTGTTTGCTGTCATAATGTTAACACTCTAGGTAGGTTTGTACGTACATACGCATGTGTGAAAGTTGCTGCGTTTTCCTTGAATTAGTATGTACATACATATGTATGTATTTGTGTATTTGGTAACACACTCATCTGCACGCAAGCATATGTGAGTATGTATATACGCACCTATGTATGCATAATTGAAGCTTTCGACAACTTTGTCGCCTGTCAGATCCACCCGGCAAGCACGTCAATTTTCACTTCTGCAAGTGATATTTAAACATTTTGTGTCATTGGTCGCTGATTGATTGTACACACATATGTTTATATGTTTCATATGTACTCAAAGCCAAAAATATGTTAATAAATAATTAATATTATGAATACAAAAAAAACTATTTCGACCATTTTTCATAGAATATATCAGCTTTTATATTTATAAAATGGCTTTGTCTAACAATTTTATTACAACGTTTCACTATTCTGAGTCTGTGAGAAGTGCTTGCATAACTTTGGGAACAGAGTCTGCGAAAAGATCTATGCTTTACTATATATATGTCAAATGTCCCCAAATTAAGCTTTGTTTAACAATTTTATTCCAACGTTCCATTAATTTCGAGTCTCTGAAAAGTATATATATATGCTTGCAAGACTTCGGGGACAAAGTCCGTAAAAAAAACTATACTTCACTATATATACAAAATGTACCCGAAATATACTTTATATAACAATTTGACTTCAACTTTCCATTGTCCCCGAGTCCCCGAAAAATACATTAGGTATGGACACATTGCAGAAGGTGACAACCCTGCGGTTTTGTCCCCAAAATATACAATACATAAAAATTGAATTATATACAGAATTTTTTATATATATAGGCGGTATATTTTGAGGACATAGTCCCTAAAGAATACAATACATTAGTGGGTCCTCAAACTAAACCTCTCATACACAAGTGCTCACATATCTGTTTAGAAAGCCCCAGACTGCCCCAAAACAAACCAGTTTATCAATTGGGGCTTAATCTACAAAATGCACTCATTGAAAACCCCAAATTTTTGTGTCCCCAAACTAACCGTCTCACATATATATATATATATATAATTCAGTATATAATAAACTAAGAACCAAGTCATAGTAGTGACATCTCTTTTTGTTAAACATTTATTTCGTATTATGTTTTTCGAACCAATCGTCGACTATCAAATATTTAAAGTGACACGATTGGTTAATTATATGATCAAGTACATAAAATGAGAATGTACTATCTAATTTGGTATAAAAGAGGTGATTCAATGAAAACATCACTTAGTAACATCTAGTTAAACTCCTCAACCATTTCGATCTTAAACAACCACACCTATTCAATAATGGTATGTATACTTATTCGTGTTTGTAGTTAAATACATAATCCAACACTCCCATATGCATACAGGCGTTCCTAGAAACCCTAAACGACGTAAAGGATGTGATTGGTTACACAAAGGTAGAGAACCTGTTGGTGGGAGAAGAGTATATCATCACGGATTGCCAACTGAAAAAAACTTCTTTTGGAGAAAAAATAGCTCTTTACTTGAAAGACAAGGATGGCAAATGTCTTTGGATATTTTTACCTAAAGGATTTGTTACAAAATTTTCAACAAAGACGCCATATAAGAAGTTAAAGGAAAATGGTATTTTATATGTTGTGTATAAAGGGAAAGAAGAGGGGCGATATAGTACCGCTAAATTCGAGTTTAAGGGTTCAGAATAATGAACTTTCTAGTCATCTCTCAAATATAAATAAGAGTCATTTTTTGTACACAACCCAGTCTTAAGTCAACCAGTACAAGATGCACTCTAAGCAAATCGAAGTATTCCTTTACCAGTTTGATGGGGCCATCTTTGAAGAGCACAAGCAGCAACTGGAATACCTGAAGGCAACATTAGAGGACTTGGAGGAAAAGGAATTGATATACTCAAAGTACGGTTTCCACTACAAACTGTGCCCTTGGAGTGATGATGAAGCCACTGAGGGTCCTGACACATGTACATGTCACTTGCTGCCTAAGCTACAAGATGATGCCTTGAATATTATGATTCGCTATTATAAATTAAGAAAGATTATGTGTACAAAAACCCACAATAAACATTCAAAATTATGTAAAATTAAATCGTTTATTTTTTTTCTTATTTTTCTTAAAATTGTAGTTGAACAAGGTTAATACTAGCTTATCATTAAAATTGAAATCCTTAGTTTTGAAGTGCCTCAGGAATGACTTTAGCTTTTTCCTTTTGCATTTATATAGGCCATATAGCAAACAATAATGTCCACATGTACTTGAAAAGAACCCTTGAATTTGTTGTTTGTTATAGTCAAATTTTTTAGCATTTGTTTTTTAAAAATTTAATAAACTCTTTTTGCTTGGGGTATTGGCCATAAGAGTCAAAAAACTCTGCTTTTCGAGCAGTTTCAAAGAAAAAGGCCACCCAGTGGGTTCCCTCCTGCATAGATCCATCGGTATTAGCAATAATTAACGCAGGATAATTCAAAATGTGATAAGGTAATTTATCTGATGGAAAAACTCCCTTAAAAATTGGTTTTGTATATGCATTACTCGATAGTAAATTATGTATTTGAAGGGTATTCATTTTACAAGATGATTCGGATGTTTCGATGCTTGTCAATATCAATCATAGAATCGTATTCACAATACACAAGACATGTTACAGCCTCACTTAATGCTTGGGCAAAACGACCTTCAATACGAATTGTTCCTTGAGAAATCAAATTTGAGCATACCGTTGTATTTAAGCGATCAGCAGTCAAGTCAAATGCTAATACAAAACAGTCGCTATCAAACATTTCCTTTGATATTTGTAAGCCTCTATCATAATGGTTTATTCCATTTGCTTTAAAGAGCATGTTATATGCACGAGCGCTTTGAGTACTCTCAGGAGTTGTGTAATCAAACTCAAGAGCCTGTGACGGAATTTGTACACCATTAACTAATAAATTAAATCGCTGAAGTTTAAAAATTCTCAAATTTGAATGGATCTTGTCGACGATGTCCTGAATAGGCACTGTTTTTAACCATGCAAAACGCAATAAAATTTAGTAGTTGTCCAATAACAACATTATCGTGGAAGTTTTGTCAGGATAGAGTGTAAATGACTTAACTTCAACTTTGTTGTATGGGTATATAGCATTTTTGTTTTGAAGTACGTGATGATGAGCAAGCAGAATGCTTGGATTAACTGTTACATGATTCATAAACAGCTGTGCTTCCAATATTTTTAGATTTGATTCTGTATCCGTTTCCAGCAAATAAAATGCAGGTTTCTCAATATTAAAGGTTATCCTTAGATCAACGTTATTTATCAGTAGTTTAGGTTGATTAAAAATATCTCCATGAACTTTACCAAAGAGTTCCACTTTATTGCTATTTTGAAACATATGTCTTAGCGTCTGATATCCATCTGTTGTAATATTTTGCCTAACATAGTTAGAATAATAGCCCTCTTGTAGTTAAGAGGACTCGTTTGGCATCACTACCGTAGTTAAGAATTGTTGCAAAATATGATCGATAATGATAATTATTATCACTTTGTGATACCAAAATGTTATTTAGATAAACCGATGAACTTCTGAATATTGAATGTAGTATATTATTAACAACACCAACTGCATTACCGGTAATGTTATTATTTGTATGGTCCTTAGTTGAACTACAAGTCTTAGATAAACACTTGATAGGTCTCTGTATGATTCACCATTACCCAAACAAACAAACTCAATTGAACTAGTTGAATCTAATGATGCAATTGGATTATATGTAACTTCTTCGGTCCGCAAAATGCTACTTTGAGTTGGATGAGGAGCAAACAAATCAATTCGCTTTTTCATGCATTCTATATTGTTAGTCATTTTGTTTTAGTAAAAATAACCTTTATACGTTCAGATATCCTTTTCAATGACTTCTTTTTCCTTGTGCGGGGCTGTGTATGTCGACGTCCTTGCTTAGATCTTACAATGAACTCGTTTTCGGTTGCAGCCTACTTTTTATTTCTTTTTTTTCCTGATCCATTTTTGAGATTGTGTCATTTTATTTATAGCTTTATTTGCCAGGATTTCTTTTGTAATGCAATTTTGCTTTATTCTTGAGTAATATTCTAAAGGTTTTCGTCCGAAATCTTAAACTGCGTTTCCAGTGTCAAAAAGTTGGTTTTTAACTGCATTGACACTCATAAGAAAAGTGGCTTAAATATTTAAAAAGACCACTAAAAAAATTTCCAATTCCCGTCCCCTGCTGAACTATTCCTGAGGTGAAACGTAAAATTACCAATATGACTTAAGCCTCCACCGCACTGGTTATGATAATAATCATGATAAAGTCTCCATGATGGTAATTTTAATTATGTAATGCGATACTAAAACAGCATTAGCCTGGTATTTCTCGTCCTTTTTCTGAAGTGCAGCGTAAGAAGGAAAACAGAAGTTAGTAAGAGGAAGTATTTAACAAATGGTATTTTATTTCCACTTAAGTCAGTGATTATTTAAAAAAATTGAAAAGTATCTTTAGGTGAACATGTTTCAAGCGGATAGTACTCATTCAGTAGTAAACTGAAACATGGATTCCCTGACCTTTGAAATCTTAAAACTCGAAGGCATCACTGACCTTATATTTCCAACACATCGTGGTCTTATTATCTGTATGAGCTAAAGTATTCTGTTTTCCAGACAGCGTTTTTTTTGACTTACTGTTGTGGGATTGAATGTTTTGTAAGTTGTCTAGATACAAATCAGTAATTCCAACTTCCCAATCTTCTGTTACGTTTTCAGGTATATTAACAGGGTTTGTAAATGCACACACTTGACGTTATCAGGAAAATACTTAACGAATTATTACTTAATAATGTGATAAAAAACTCGTTTTCGTTACTCATTGTTGATTATCTGAATATAAATTTATTTATGTGAAATCCAATTAATTTGTTTTACCGACTTGAATTGGTTTTCCTGCGACAATACCATACTTTTTCTCGCCCTGTAGTATATTGAATATTTTGCATATGATTTACATTCCTTTTTAACTTTCTGAGGTTAACTTTTAGTTTTCGAAGTCTTGGATTAGATGGAATCTGTTTAGATATTCCAGTTTTTCTTTTTTGATGGGTTAGCAGAGAAAGATGTGTCAGAAAATTTCCGTTTTGACTGGGATGAGCTTGCGTCGGGCATAAATCTTTGTCTGCGTTTAATGCTTTAGCAGACTATTTTGCATTTCATCTGTTAATTCGTGATGATCAAAGTTTAAATGTCTTTGGGAGCTTGGCTTGATGTCTCTAATAAATCATTATTTTCAACAGTTTGCGTTCCTATACTGCTTTGTTGTAAAAGGTGAAGGTGTGTTTTTTTCTTCCTCGTTTGCGTCATTGCAATATTCTCTTTGAAAGTCAAAACCGACTTTTTTTCAAAGCGGCTCACAACCCCCATATTTCACTTTTTTTTGGTGACGTCACATAACCAAAAGAAATTGTTACAAAAAAATCATATTTCAATCAATTCAATTGACCAAAGGCAATTGACCAAAGATATTTCCCTCATACATAATTTTGTCATTACGAAAAAAATGTTGTATAATATTCACAAGTCAAAAATGCAAAAAAACTTTCTTCGAACTTAAAGAAGGTGTAGACTGATAGGTTGCTTGCCAAAAGTTAGGTAATAAGAAGGAAGACACATGACATAAGCCAAAAGTTTAAATTTATTTTTTTTTTGTGGCCATATATTCAGTGGCTCACAACCCCCAGCGGCTCTGAACCCCCATTCTCCCTACAATAAAATAGCGTCGGATATTTAGCGTCGAACTGGAACGGTGAAATATGGAACGAAAATAAATTTCTTTGTTCTTAAAGCTTAGTACTCAGACAAACTAAATCGTCTGCTAGCGGAATTAACAACTTATTCCGATAGGTAGGCCAGCGTACGGTGCAGTTCCAAAATTCCACCCTTCATCAAAATACCTCCAACTGTGAAACGGCCACACTGCGCTGATATGCTTTCATTTGATTTTAATTAATTGTTTTTAATGTCTTGGTTTTAGCGACCTGATCTGTGTAAATCCAAATGTTTGGTTATTCCACGAAAAATCCCTAAAAATATGTGCAAAACAAATAATTCAAATGTTTGGTTATTCCGGTTCAAAGTCATCCGTCCCATCAAGGAATGAAAAACGGTGGATTCTTTGTTCCGACATATTAGCAGCGTGCAGTAAAAGAAGACTCTGTGCAAGTTTCAGCTCGATAGCTCCAAAACTAAGGGGACTAGTTCGCGTAGAAACAGACAGACGGACAGACGGACCGACAAAAACTAATCGACTCAGCTTGTCATGGCTGATCAAGAATATAAATATTACTTTATGTGGTCGGAGATGATTGCTTCTCTGCGTTGCAAACTTCTGGGCAAAATTATAATACACTTTTCAAGTGTATAAATATATGACCCAAATGTAAAAATATTTTATACCCTTGCAAAGGGTATTATAATTTTGCCCAGAAGTTTGCAACGCATAGAAATATTCATTTCCGACCCTATAAACTACAAGGTGGCGCATGTATATATATTCTTGATCAGGGTGACGAGCTGAGTCTGTCCGTCTGTCTGTCCGTCTGTCCGTCTGTCTGTTTCTACTAAAACTAGTCTCTCAGTTTTAAAGCTATCGAGCTGAAATTTTTGCACAGAGTCTTCTTTTACTGCACACTGCTAATATGTCGGAATCGACCGGATCGGATGACTATATCTTATAGCTGCCATAGGAACTATCACTCGAAAAAATGGTTTTAATGAGAAAAATATTTCGTTTTTAATGTTAACGTGTCTCACATCAGCGATTATTAATATAATACGCTATTATAGAGACTAATCGGTCGAAAAATGGGTTTTAATGAGAAAAACTTTTTGTTTTTAATGTTAATGTGTCTCATAAGCAATATAATACGCTATTATACAGATTTGGAAGTTTTGGTCAAAATCGGATGACTATATCTTATAGCTGTCATAGGAACTATCGGTCGAAAAATGGGTTTTATTTAGAAAAATTGTTTGTTTTAATGCTGGCGTTCTAAAACTCTGATGTATTTTTTAATTTGCTAGTAAATGTAGGCAAACCCCGACGAAAACGGGGCCAGCATTCTTTTAATTTGTGATTTTTTTGTTCTTTTACCCTACCCCTCCCCAATGTAAGTGTATCGATAGTTTCCAAATTGTCGGGCCATCTCTAACCCTCTTGTCTGCCGGCATTCGACTCGTAAAATTCATCCAAATTCCACGTAATTACAACTTACAACTGCCCTAGGTGGTTGCATCCGTAAAAAAACTCCATTAGGAAAACGAAATATGCATAAACCAAGTTTATTAGTATTATTAACATTAGCACTTGGTCAATGTGTGTCCGGACAAGTTCCTCGTCCGCGAGGAGTGTCACTTACAAAGGCTACCCTTTATCAACCCCGTGCCGGAGATAATTCCTGGACATGCCTGGATGGCAGCAAAACCATACCCTTCACTCACATCAACGACGATTACTGTGATTGTGTCGACGGTTCCGATGAGCCAGGCACTGCTGCCTGTCCCCAGGGTCAGTTCCATTGCATCAATAAGGGTTTCCAGTCGCTAGATATACCCAGCTCACGGGTTCAGGACGGCATCTGTGATTGTTGCGATGGCAGTGATGAGACCGTAGAGGCGGGTTGTCCCAACACTTGTGTGGGCCTAGGAGCGGCAGCGGCTGCCCAACGTCGCACCGAAGCCGAGCTGCATAAACAAGGCGCCGAGAAGCGTCAGGAGCTAATCACACGTGGTCGGCAACTGAAATCCCAACGTGAGAGCCGCCGTGTGGATCTCGACAGACGCATCAAAGAGCAGGAGTTACTTAAAACTGAGAAAGAGCAACTCAAACAGGCAGCCGAAGCTCTAGAAAATGAAGCTATTGAAGCCTTTAAGGAACAGCAAAGAGAATTGGAAGCAGAAACTGCTCAAGCTGAGGAAGAGCCGCAACAGATGCGCCAAGAAGCCTCGCTCAGCTTTGTGCGCTATGATGCCAACAAAGATGGCTTTGTGGAGGTTACTGAACTGATGGTGGACATGAATCTCGATCGTGATCGCAATGGGGTGGTCACTGTGGAGGAAGCCAAATACTTTTTGGATGAGCGTGAGCGTGTGGATTTGGATGCATTTGTTACCTTGGCTTGGCCCCGCATCAAACCATTGAAAATGTTGGCCGAAGGTTTGTTCCAGCCGCCGCAGCAACAGGAAGCTGAAGAGGAGCCAATGGATGAAACTACGGAAGGGGTGGCAACCACAACAACGGAGCAAAGACAACCGCAGCCAAGTGAGGGTAAAGTATAGACATTTTTTTGGCATAAAACTTAAGTTTTAGAAGCTAACTTTGATGAATTGAACAAAATTTGAGGTTGGGAACGGTACAGAATGGGTTAGACTGCCTTAACCTATTATTAAATACCCAAGTGTTCCACAAATAGCTTCCGATTCAATGGGTTTGGGATCTTTTTAATTAAACGCTCAATTGCCAACTTTTATTTCGCAGAACAAGCCGACTTGGAGTCAGAACACGATAACGAGGGCGATGATGAAGGCGACGAAGACACATACGAAGATGAGGATGCTGATGTGGGTGTGGGCGAGGCAACACCCGAAAATGAAAGTACCACACCACCAGTTTATGATCCCGAAACTCAACGTCTCATCGATCAGGCCAATGCAGCGCGTAATGATCTGGAAGAAGTTGAGCGAAATATACGTGAAATTCAGCAAGAAGTCAAGGAGATAGACGAACAGAGCGGCAAGGATTACGGTTTGCATGAGGAGTGGGCCGTACTCGATGGAGAATGTTATACGTACGAGGATCGTGAATATGTCTACACACTTTGCCCGTTCGATCGGGCTTCACAGAAACCCAAAAACGGTGGAGCCGAAACCACTTTGGGTCGCTGGGATCAATGGATTGGCGAGGGTCAGAAAAAGTACTCCGCTCAAAGGTATTCGAATGGTGCAGGCTGCTGGAATGGACCACAGCGTTCGGCCATAATCAATATTAGCTGTGCTTTGGAGCCACGTATTACGGGAGTGAGTGAGCCAAATCGTTGTGAATATTATTTGGAGTTCGAGACGCCAGCGGCCTGTGACAGCGATGCTTACCAACAGGCCCTGGAGGAGAGTGTACACGATGAACTTTGAAATTATCCAGAAGGAAACTGAGGAATCAAGAGATTGTGGGGATTGTATGAATATATTTTGAATCGAGAACATTCCCAAACAATCATAAACGAAGATTTGTAGTAAAACTAATTCTGCGTAATTGCATTTAAGCAAAAAGTAAAACAAGTTTCAGTTTAAATAAAGTGTATTTAGTATTTTTTAAAAATGTAATATAAATGTGTTTTCTCTAAGCCTCCGTGACGGCCATCTTGATATCCTCCAGATAGCTATCAAACTGATGCTCCAGGGCTAAAATGTGACCCGTATTACAGTTCTCTGCCCCCACAAACGTTAAGATCAATGGCAATTTGTTCATTTGGACCACTTGATAATTGGAATACATGGAGATGATGGTCTTATTCCGACCCAGACCCAGTTTACCGGCCTGATCACAGGCGGTTGTAAAAGTGGGTATAATCGAAGGCATTAAAGAAAAATCTATATTTTTCTCCTGACTAACACGCAGGAGTGGCACACCGTCACGATCCGTTATCTGAATAACATAAAGGCCGCTGACCCTGTGGAACAAGAAGGGAAAGAGATAAAGCTTTTGGAGTGTGTGAGCGCGGTTGGCTAAGTCTTACTTCTGTAGCAAGCCATTGAAATACTTTTAATGTCGTCCGACATTGGGCAGAAGTTCTATAAAAGCAGAATTAACTTTTTTCTTAAAAGAATTCACAGTAATGAAACCAAAACAAACTACAAAAACAGCTGATAAAGTGATGGACCACAAAGTAAAGACACATTTCAATTGATAGGGATGGAAGCATGATAGTAGAGATTTTAACTCACGCACGCACTCACCATGCAATAGCCAAAATACAATTCTAAAATTATTTGTGGTAAGTTATTTGGTTTTAACACTTTTCATTCAAAGCGATGATTCAAAATTTGTTGGAGCTTGAATTTTATTTGGCACTGTTTAAGACTTAAGAAGTTAACACATCATTTTTTTACATACCCCTGATCATCTCAATAGTAGTCTCCATCTTCATATATCCATAAACTGACACAAATATTGATAAATTTTTTTAACAAATTTTTATTTTTATAATTTAAGCGTTAAATAACCCACACAAAAGGCCTTTGTGCCAAAAGTTTTGTTTTGGCAGTTTCTTCGTTGAGGTGTATACTAAAAAAAAAAAAAAAAAAAGTATGGGTGTTCAGTGTACACTCGGGTAATTGTCTATTATACGCCCTTCGTCTCCAAAAATTGTTTGTGGTTTTTGCACCGAAATTATGCATGTGCTTTTCTACAAATGTCAAATAAATAATAAAAAATATTAAATTTGTCAACAACTCATACCTAGAATTTAACTGCAATGACATTTTCAAGTTTTAAAGCAGACCAATATCGAAGTATTTGGCCTATTCATTTGACGTGGATGAGGCTCTGAACTTTTTCACACCAACCATTAGAGCAGCATCGGAATCCTGAGGAATAAATATAACATTGCGATCGCAGGAGAAATTTTTTTTATTACAAACCTCAAAACGGACATCAGCGTTCACATTTAATTCCATCCTTGGGTTATACAGAGTGCTAATTGACATGAATATTTCATGAAGTCTTTGCGAATGAACAGGAAATTTTTTGTGGAGTTGGAACTTTGCCAAATAGATGGATAAATATTTAACACAACAAAATTAGTTTCACCTTTTAGTTTGACCACATCCCACATAACAAATTTGCAAATTTCAGGTATAGCAAGTTTTGTACCAGTAAAAAAGTGTTTTTGCGAACACTTTCTACAAAATTGCACTGTACTTTTTGTTTTTCTTCTTATAGTCCATTTGCACTACGGAATGGCAACGAAATACGGTCCTCGAACCTTTAGACGAAATTTTGCAGAAGGAATTTTTGGAGAGGAAGGACATATAACAGACAATTTCCATTAGAAGAAATTTTGCACACTTCACCACATTTTGGACAGTTGAAGGAAGTCAATGACATCTGACTCCAACATCGACAAAAACTTCGAAATTGTAGTTTCACAACCCGCTCAAGCCATATTAATCACAATTTTTATACAAACGTACTCGCAGAACAATTGATTATAAACAACAATTTTTTCAATAACAGGGTTAATGATTTGGCGGAGCTTTATATGGAGTTTCCCGGACAGAATCGTACCACCCAAAAGTTACTAACCGGAATTTTCCAGCTTATAATCCGAAAATTATTCGTTAATATTTACATACTTATCATTTCACGAGCTGCACTTATTTAGCTACCATCTCCAAATACCCATATGGGAACAGGGTGGCAACCCTTAACTTAATCAGCTGCAGCCGGTTTGTTATTCAACCAGAGAGCAAAAGATTGGAATCCATTCACATTCACACAAATATATATTACAAATCATGGGTTTCCTGACCAAAGTGTGGGCCAAAGAGGCTCCTACGCCCACTACTCCTCCAGTTATAGCAGCCGATTCTCAACCCGTGCAGAATACTGCAACACCTGCCGGCGACCCCGCGGCAACACCCACCAAAGAGACCAAGGAATGGGGTTATGATCTGTATCCCGAACGTCGTGGTGAAGCATATAAGCCCAAATGGTCAAGTATACTCTTTGGCTTTGAGGGTCAAGAGAATATTGATCGATTTAAGTGTGAACAGAACGTTTATTGGTGTGTCAAGAATGGACCACTGGTTAAGCTAATGATGGGCGCTTTGAAGAGTTCGGGTTGCCCCATAGACCTACGTCGCCATATCTCCTGTGAGGTGTGTGATCCCTCAGTCACAGGTGGCTATGATCCTCAGCTGAATCAGATTGTGGTCTGCCAGAATATGGCCAAGAACAAGAGCATGGTCCATGGTGTGCTCACCCATGAGATGATCCATATGTTCGATTATTGTAATAATGACATGGACTTTCGTAATGTGGATCATTTGGCTTGCACAGAAATTCGAGCAGCAAATTTGGCACATTGTTCTTTTCTTAGTGCCATGTTCCAGGGAGACGCTTCACCCTTTAATGTCAAGGAAGCTCATCAGGTGTGTTGAATATACGTTCTGTTAGTATATACTGTTGGTTTATGTTTTATTTTTTGTTTCAGAACTGTGTCAAAAGCAAAGCCTTAGCCTCTGTGTTGGCTGTCCGTAATATAAGTCGAACGGAGGCCATTGCAGCTGTGGAAAGAGTTTTTCCTAAATGTTATGCCGATCTGGAGCCAATTGGCCGAAGAATACGACGTAATTCGACGGATCAACAAAAGGCTTACATGGAGGGTCCCATGTATGGTTACGATGTTTATTAGCAGAATTTTGTTTTGTTTTTGTTACAACAAAAAAGTTAATAAAATTATGGTGTAAGCTTTAAAATTTAAACCCAAGTTTTAATGCGTATAATCTAATTCTATTGTGGTGCGTTTCAGCTTACTTCCCAAGCAAAAGCAAAATTTTTTGCCCCAAATATTAATTATCAAATTGTTCCTCTAGCTATATAAATTGTTCTCCTATTAGTCCTTGAAAGGTAAAGGCATCTTAACTTTATTTGAACATAAATCTAGGTTGGTTGATTAGACATTTAACTTCTTGACTTAAGCTTTATTTTCTCTCGAAGTCGTAATTTCGCCAAATTTCAATGTATTTTCCAAAATCGCAACTTCACTTTTGAATCGAACAAAGTAAGTCAGGTTTGAGGAACCTGATCCGGTTCTCAAAAAACTAACGTTTTAATTTTGCTGCTTCCAATTTCGGCCGATATGGCTCAGGATATTTCGTTTTAAATGCGTTTTCGAGACGATTTCATCTTAAAATGCTGATCAAGCTATGTGTGGTAGATCCACCTGCAGCCACCGTAACCCTCCTTAGGCACTTTTAAAACCTGAGGTAATCGCTATGGTGAGACGCAAGAGAGCGCTTCGTCGCAGATGGATGGCCTCTCGCAACCCATTGGATAAGGCTGACTACCGTAGAACTGCAGGTTCTCTCAGAAAGCTGCTATTTGATATAAAGGCTGAATACATAGAGGAAAAACTTCGCAACATTGATCCATCGCAGGACCGAGGGTTCTCCCTTTGGAAATGCACACGACATGTGAAGAGACAGCCCCTATCCGAAGGGAAGACGGGTCATGGGCTAGGTCTGATCTGGAGATAGTCGAGGAGTTCGCCAACAACCTAGAGGGACGATTTACCCCCTTCAGCCTAGCTTCCGCTGAGGATGTCGCCACCACTCAAGCCGGTCTCTTAACCGAAACTGGCCCACATTCTCCCATCAGACCCATCTCGCTGGATGGTCGTCTTCATATCGTAACCACCCCATAAAAAACCCCTCCCATTTTTTTTTTTTGCTGTTTAACGCAATGCTTCGAGTTCAATACTTCCCGAACACTTGGAAGTCTGCGGTAATCGTGATGATTCCCAAGAAGGGCAAGGATCTCTCGAAACCCGACTCCTACCGGCCAATTAGTCTACTGCCAACTTTCTCCAAAATATTTGAAAGAATATTTCTTGGAAGAATGTTGGCAGTTAGCGCTGTTGAAGAGGCTATACCAGAACATCAGTTTGGTTTCCGCAGAGGACACTGTGCGCCGCAACAGGTCCATCGACTCACAAACCACATATTAAAAGCATTTGAGAACCGCCAATATTGCTCTGCCGTCTTTCTGGATATAAGGCAGGCGTTCGATCGCGTTTGGCACGAGGGCCTGCTTTTTAAGCTTAAGTCCCTCCTCCCGCCAGAACAATATCTATTGATCTGCTCGTTTCTCCTTGGGCGCCGATTTACGGTTGAGCTGAGAGGCGAGCGATCCAGCATCCGTCCCATTCTTGCGGGGGTACCTCAGGGAAGTGTTCTCGGACCGGTACTCTATTCCCTTTTCACCTCGGATCTGCCATATCCAGTAGCCCATCGCACCTTCATAGCCACGTATGCTGACGATACCGCTTTTCTTGCCTCTAGCAATAGCCGCAAAAGAGCATCTGCTAAGGTCCAACAGTTCCTGGATGGCTTTGGTCTTTGGGCGAACCGCTGGAACATTGCCATTAATCGTTCAAAAAGTCAACACTGCACCTTCGCCACGAGACGAGGGAAAGTTGCTCGAGTGCGACTCCTAGGGTCAAGAGTCCCGTATTCGGAATCTTCTGTCAAATACCTTGGTGTGACTCTGGACCGCCGACTGACCTGGAAAGCCCATGTGATACGAGCTGCAGCTACAGTCGCAGCTAAGGCCAAGGACCTCGATTGGCTTCTCAAACCTCGTAGCGGACTTTCGCTGCGGTGCAAAATCCTTGTATACAAGGCTATTATCATGCCTTCCTGGACCTGGGGGATCCCTCTGTGGGGCACAGCATGCTCCACTACACTCAAGAAACTAGAATCTTCTATAAGCCGAGTTCTTCAGCGCATCGCGGACGCTCCATGGTATGTCAGACATACAACACTATATCGCGATCTGGATGTTTTACCACTGTGCGCCCAAATCAATATGCACACCAGCAGGTATCATGATCGACTGGTGGCCCACACAAACAGACTTGCCTCTGAATTGGCCACAAATAGGCTCCGAAGACGACTTAACCGACGACACCCCTCTGACCTCTGGGTACACGGAAGGCGTCCCTCGGGCCGCCTCATCAACTTGACTTAAGTGTCCCCTTGGGACCAATCCCTACCTATATTGCACGCTGCTGGTTCCTCAGCAGGAAGACAGCTTAGCCCCCAGGACCTGTGCTGCGTGCTAATTGTTATCCCAGGCGTTTGCCGTACTGTCTAAGCCCTGTATTATATTAGTCCTTCTTGTTAACTATTTGTAAATAGATTAAGTTCTATGTACCAAATATTGCCAAAAATATCATTAAACCAATGACTATGAACATTAATTAAATGATGTACGATTAACCTTGGATATTTGCTAATTCAGTAGATCTAAAGCTTAATTATGTATATTAAATATCATGAGTATATAAAACATTTTTGTATACTAATTTCCCTTAGTAGTAAAAGATTTAAAAACCATGGAGGACTGTGAAATAATTGGTATAATATTTGAATTCATTGGGGATATAGTGTTTGGCAGTAAGTTGGAGGATATAGGCGAAGAGGAATTGGATAAGTAATTGAAAAAGAATATTCTCAAATATGTAAGAATTTATATTTCTTTTACAGCTGATGGTTCCAGTGATTATGATGAATAATCCATAAAACTATATCGACCCAAACTGGTATCGAAACTTTGCATAAAAATGGATTGCTGTGCGTTTGTTGAAATATTTTTGGGTTTCCTTAACGATTTGTTTTTCTCCGATTTAAGTACGCTATTTTACATAAAAAATACTAGCTCGAATAAAAATATTTTCTATTTTGCAGCCGATGCTGACTACTTTGGCGATTACATTGAAAACTACAATTATTATTAAAATACAATTCGTGATGCAATAAATTTGATAAAAACATTTTAAAAGCATTTCAATACGCATGATTTGTGACCTAAATGGTTTATTTTGCTAGCGTTTTGGTCATGGCTCATTAAATGAGTTAAACAGAAGACATATTAAAGCTGATTTGGCTTTCTGGGCTTACTCAGTTACAAAACGTTGGGCTAGACAGTTACTAAACATGTTTTGGGATATATTGGGTGGCATATTTGAGTTTTTGATTGGTCTCTTGTTTCCCAGTAAGTTTTGAGCTTTTATTTTTAAAATAATTTATTAAGGCTTGATTAATTTTTCCACCATTAAAAGGTTCCGGCAGCGGCGATGAACCCGATTCAGAGGAAGTGGAAACTACGACTTAAATGGTTTTAATTATGATGTTTTTTAAATTAGAAAAATAAATTTACAACTACTTCATTGTAGAATTTTTCATTTAAAATATATACAAGAGTGCTTAGAATTCTATCAACTTTTTTTTTCTCCATATGTTGGTAGATAGTGAGGGAGTGAGGGTTTTAAAACAATTTGTATTGCTTTTTCAGTTCCGTCTTCTTCCATTTGGACAATTTATCAAATTCGTAGAACGACATTTTAAAAACAGACACAAAGTCATCGTGGGTCAGGTGTACCTTTGAAAGCGATAAAATAAATATAGTTTCATTGCAAATTCATGGAAAATTTATAGCTTACCTCCCGCTTGAGCGGATCGATTTCCGGTGGCAACATATCCATTTCCTGAATAAGCACTCCCAGTGGGTATTTTTTATGACCATCAAAATCGTTCACCAGGTTGTTTAATTGTAAGGCAGTGCCACCATTTATGGGAACTTGAGCTGTGTTCAGCAATTCCTTGCGCATTTGTTCATAGGAAAGGAAGTTCTATAAAAAAAGAGAAAGAATTATTTAAAATTTACTAAATACTGTTTTTATTTTAAGGTATTTTTCGCACACAATAAAACAGAACTTTTCGAATAAGAACATTCCACAAGCACAAAAAGACACGACCAAAGTCTAGGTTCATTGAAAAATATGATTCAAAAAAACAGAAACCTTCATAATAAAAATAAATTTTAAGAATTCTAAAAATATAATGTTCTTTAGAATTTTTGACAATTTTTAATTAGCTTTTTTTGGTCAACTTATGTTCCATTCTATCAACTTTAGGTTCTTAGATTTTGGTAATTCTGCAGAACAAGCATAATAGTTATCTACTTCTGCATGTAAAACATTTTTCTCACTCTTTCTTTTTTCCGTAAAATTCGAATCATCAATTTTTCCGTTGGGAGAATCATTTGCATAAACTAAGCTCGGAGAGCATTATTCTAACTCTAGAGCATACAGGGTTAGTAATCGTTACAATTCTTTAAAAACTTTCAAAATAGGCTCCTTCTGCGTTGAAGCAGCGCTGACAGTGCGATTTCCAAGCATTGATGGCGTCACTCACGAGGCATTCTCCGGAATAGCATTGAGAGCCGCGGTGCATTCTGCTTGGATCCCCTCTGTCGTCTCAAAATGCTTGCTTTCATCTGGCCTTTTCAGGCGAGGAAAAAAAGTTGGGGGGGCCTCAGGGCTGTCAGGCGGCTGCGGAACGAAATTGTAAACAGGCCAAGGCCGGTAGGCCAGGTAGCTGTTCACAATTTCTGGTCGTCAGTGAGCACTTTTGGCACCATCTTCGCGCACACCTTGCGCATGTTCAAATGCTCCGTCACAATGCCATGAACCACAGATATTGGTAAATTTAACATATGAGCAATTAAACGAATACTTAGTCGACGGACTGAGTTCAAAACTTTGCGCACACGAGTCACATCGTCGGTGTTCATCGAAGTCGAAGGTCTTCCAGCACGGTCTTCATCGGCGACTTCTTCCCGGCCCTCCAAAAAGGCCTGGTGCAACCGAAACACACCACTTCTTGCTAAAGCAACATCTGGGTAAGCTTGCTTGATCATATCAAACGTCTCTGTCGCAGATTTACCGAGTTTCACACAGAATTTAATCGCGTACCTCTGCTCTAACGAACGCTGCATGTTCGGCTTGCACCACTCACAGTAACACGTCGCGCGAAAATGCCTGTCCTGATTCGCTCGTTCGTTAGCTAGGAACGCCTACCGAATCCAGTCGGTGCACGCTGCGGAAGAAAATCAGTCCTATTACTTTCCGGACAAACCCTGTAAGTTCCCTTTTGTCTGTTCTGACAAAAAAATTGGCAGATGAAGGAAAACAACATAAATTCTTCTGTTTTAGTAGGATCAATGTCAGATCATAGTGACAATATATGCAAAGTAGGGTCAATATATGCAGAGATCTTTTTCTTTAGGGTCAATCTAACTGAAAGTAATACCCAAATACATATATTTCGTAAGAACAGTATTAAATAGAAATAGTGCAAGAGACCTTGATTAGGATGCACTTGACACCACACATTTGTCGAGGCCCATGGGGACCACTTTAAGATTAAGAAAAGAGAGAGTTTATAGTGTGGATTGACCTATGAAAATCAGTTTATAGTCTGGACTGTCCTATGAAAACGAGTTTAAAGTCTGGCTGATTGGAAAATAAATGTATCACTAGACAAACGCTGAGACTTATACATACGTTGTGCCCAGTTTTGCCATTTTACCTATTTAGTTGCTAGATCTAGCAATTTTGAAAGTAAAAGCTACAAATCTGACAATTTTAAAAATAATCTTAGCTATTTGTAGTTATTTCGTTTCATTGGAGACGTTGTGCAAAATCAGGCCTAACGGTTCCATTTGGAACCTGAGCATTCTATGCAATAGAACATAATCATTAGATATAGCTCTACTTCATAAGTGATTTTAGTACAGTTCAAGCCTGTAAAAGCCCTGCCGTAAACGTAAAACGTTTTAAGTATTAAGAACCATCGAATTAACGAGAAGGTTTCAAAAAATATTGAGAGAAGGAGAAGCAGAAGTAAAGATTTTGACAAACTTAAAAGTTGTCTCCCAGATAAAAATAGTACGCTAAACCTGGTGTTTAATCTGGTATTCGTGGGGCTAAATTTCTTACGTTGCAAGTCCAAAGAGGCCTTATGGATTGTATTAAGAATTCATTTATTTTCTTTTAACATTATTTCAAAATTATAAACTACGTAAATATTGCAAATATTTTTCCCTCTTTGATTTGTCGGCAAAATATTTAGGTCAAGTTTTAACGAGCCAAAAATTCACAGAAGATGCATTTCCTGCTTATAACGAAATCACAATCTTTCCTGTAGATCAACTCAATTTTCAGCAAATTTTCGTTTAAAACTGATCTATTTTCAACTTATTTGTGCTCCGATTTAGGTTCGGAGATTCTAACTCCAGAGCGGTTTGCAGACAACATTTTAAGTATTTTTGTAGTCTGAAAATTATTTTTTGTACAATTTGTTATGTTTTGACTTTTATCCATATTTTAGTCACTTATTTTAATTTTGAGCTTTTTCTAGCAATTTATTTTGGAAATTTAGCCATATTTGGAACTCATATTCTGGTTTTTTAAATGGATATTAAATAGACAATATCTAGCTGATTTCTTGTTTAACCATCTATTCAACCTATTGTTAGGTTGCGGGCGGGTTTTGGGCTTCGAGATTTTGTTTTAAGGACCGCCCGGCTCAATCCCATTTCTAGTTCAAACCTTTATATACATCTGCAGGAGTTGTGAAACATCCTGACCTCTACTTACAGGACACTTCGCTCAACAGTAAGCGATACGAAACCGAAACAGACTAACATAAGAAAACCACATCAACAAAGCGCATAGTTACTCATTCATGTAGCCTCGTCGCAGTTCTCCAAAATACTTTCATTCATATTTACCTTTCCATATTCATTTCTCCACTCCTCGAAAAAGCCTTTAAACACATTTGGCTCCTTGAATTGCCTCACTATGGCCAAAGCCGTGGCCGAACGACGTCCAAATGGTGCATTTTGTACATAGCACTGAGCAATGGCCGTATATTTCTCCTGATTCATGGCCTGCGAACCCAACCAGACATAGGTCAGGGAGCCGGTATCCAAAATATATGTACAATCCGCACTGAGATCCTGCTGCTCAAAGCCCAGAATTTCCTCGCTGCGCAAAGAAGAGTTCTGTTGCCACCAGACCAAGAAAAGCTGAACGGGAGGACGTGGTTTGCTCGGCACACTTGTATTTAGATAGCAATTATTGCTAAGGGTGGGCGAGACATTTCCTCCACCGTTACTACTGCCATTGCACATGCTGCCAGCTCCGCTGCTGCTGCTGGTGGTACTGCTGTTGCAGGAATTACATGAATTGCCGTTGATAACCAGGGTCTGATTGAAGTACATGGCAACCGATTGCCAGAATTCTTTGCTCTCCTTGCCTTCTAGTACCAGGGAGCTCTCTCCGAGCAAGGCACCCACCGACTTGGCCATTTCACGGGCATCTCCAGTACTGCTTTGACCACACCAGACCCACACATGACTCGTCTTGATCACATAACAATCTTTGGAGCTGATCGACGACAATGGATGTTCTTCCACAGCTTTGGCATTGTAACTGGCATCGCCATAGATCTTCAAGAGAAAGGTTTCCAACAAAAGATTGGTCTTGAAGTCAACATTATTGTTGTTGAGCATTTCGCTACGCTGTCCACGCATTATGATGAGCTTTCCCTCGAAGATTTGCAAGAAATGTGGTGTTTCATCGAACTCGTACAGCTGGACAAACATGCCAGCGTCCTTGAGGGCCTCAAAGCTGGTCAGGGCAAATTTATCCGCCTTGGCTATTGTTTCGGCTGAAGCCTCTGAACCGTTCCATTGATATATTATGGTCGTTATGCCCACGGCGGCCAGATCGGCGGGTACTATGGTGGCGCATTGCACACTGTACTTGACCACATAGCTGGCATTGGTGGTAAAAACCACTGCCTTGGAGGCAGGCAGCTCCTGCACTTGATCACCACCACAAATCCGATACAGGACACGCTCACCCCGGCCATCATCCACCAGCTGGGTATCGGCCGCCATTTTGGGACGTTCACACAAGGACACGGCATCCAGTTTGCCAAATTTAGTGGATACCGGCTTATGACTACGTGCATTCTCTTGCCAGACATTCAGCCAATTGGCAAACAACCGCTTAAATTCTACCGGTTCGTGACCCTCTAGGATGCGCACCACCAAAGTGTGATCGGGGTATTTCTTTTTCTTGACAAATGCACGACCATTACCCATGGCGGACAAGGCATCGGCTTGTGGTGCCTGTGCGCCCACCCATAACCATATACTCTGGGCATAGTTATCCAACAAATAGATACCATGGGCATCACTCAGATCGTCCTTGGCTGGCATACCCACATCCAGTTGATCCAAATGTAGGCGTTCACGCTGATTGCATTTGTAAATGCGGAATTTCTGCCCATTTAAGTCCACAGGGCCCGACGAGTTCGCTTGACTAGCCTGGCAAACGAAACGTTTCTGCAACGGCAACAGGCTGTTCCATAAGAGTTTATGTTCCGCTGTCATTGCCTGTTCATAACCATCATCCACCAGTACTATGCATGCAGGATTGTCATTTGTTAATCTCTGCACCCAGGTTAGAGCACTACGTCTCTCTATGCCCGAACTGGAGCGTCCAATCCAAACAAATGTTAAGGTTACCGTTTGAAGTACCATTATGTAGTCTGAATTGAAGTGGGCCCAATCTATGGTGGATAGTTCTATGGAACGTAGCCATTTACGACCATACAGTTGATATAGACGGGGCTGTTGGGGCGAGTTGATCAAGGCTCCAGAGAGAACGCTGGAAATGAGAATAAAATAGAGTGAATTTCAAAATGGGAAAAGGTTTGTCTATTTAATATATAGCTATTTCCAAGGATCGTCCGGTTTTATCACCTCATTAAATCAGAAGTAAAAGGAAGAAAGTACAGTTGGTTGTTTAATTTGTTTGCGGTAGACAACGAAGTAGTCAAAGCAATGAAATTTTCCGGGGGAGTCTGCTTTATAAAAAGCACAATTTGTTAAACACTACGAATAGTCCTTAAAAAGAAACACAGTGGACCATTTGACAGACTGGACGTGGAAAAATTTAAAACAAAATTTAAGCCTAATTTCTAAGACCATTTTCTTCAGACATAATATAATATATTTACATGTTGTTATGGATAGCGACCTATGTTTTTTATTTGGGATTTTTTTTAGCTGGCTCGAGGTCAATGTTTTTTACGTGCTTATTAAAAACAAACAAACAAACACGAGTTTTTGTTTTTCCAATATATTTCAAACACCTTCGGGATTCGTCTTCAGGGCTGTAAACAGTATAACACAAAAAACAACAATTTATATTGCATAATTCTAGACAAAATCGTGTAAGTGTACGTACAAAAAGGCAGTAGGAACAAGAAACGGGAGAGTGCATTAGATCGCGCACTAACTGACACAGTGGAGCAGACCAAAACATTTCTACACAAAAATGACGGAATCTTAATTTTAAATTCGGACAAAGGCAATGTGACAGTGGCAATGGAAAAAGAGGAATATAACCAGAAAATGGAACAAATACTTGACGAGTGAGCACATATCAATTTATAAAAAAACCCCCAATAAGTAAAAAAAAACAATTTGTAAAACTAAAAAACAAAAAAAAAACCCCACCACCCCCCATATTACTCCCCACAAAAAAAAAAAAAAACCCCCTACCACCAATAAATTTCCCTTCAAAAAACACCCCCCCTCCTCACCCCAAAAAATTTTACAATCTTAACAAGAAGAATTAAACATTAGACTCCAGATATAATGTTGAAAACACATTTGAATTTAAGGCGTGAATAAATGATTCCCAATATATGACGACGAAAGATTAGTTTCGTTTCATGTGGTGTCATTGTTTCCTAGCATTCCAACAGAATTGGCGCTAGAAGTGATTCAAAAAAGATGGAAAGATATCAAAAACCAAAAAAAAAAAAGAGGAAAAAAAAAAGGAGAAGGAAAAGAAAAAAAAAAAAAAAAAAAAAAATGTAAAAAAAAAAGAACCGAAAGAGGAAAAAAAATTTTTTATTTTTTTTTTGGGAAAAAAAACCAACAAATTATTTTTTTTTTATTTTTTCTTTTGTTTGGATGTTTCCCCATATATTTTTATTGTTTGAACCACCCAACCCATTTGGGGTTATTTTTTAACACCATTAAACCCCCCCCACAAAACACACCCCCACCCCACAACCAATTACTAAAAAAATCAACTCACAAACCCCCCCCCCCCCCCACCAACACCCCCCCAAACAAACAAAAAAAAAAAACACCACAAAGAACAACATTACAACAAACGGTTTACCTTGGAAATGCTCCACATCATATCCACACCAATACATAGAAGGATGAACTTCAAACAAGACACAGAAAATTGCGCGCATTTATACAGACACTTGACCACAACAAAAAATCAAATTAGTTATCAACTCCACAGTTGACTAAGCGAACGCTGTGCCTTTTTGTACGTACACTTGCACGATTTTGTCTAGAATTATGTAATATAAATTGTTGTTTTTTGGGTTATACTGTTTACAGCCCTGAAGACGAATCCCGAAGGGGTTTGAAATATATTGGAAAAACAAAAACTCGTGTTTGTTAGTTTTTAATAAGCACGTAAAAAACATTGACCTCGAGCCAGCTAAAAAATCCCAAATAATATATTTACTCGGAACTCTGCTTTAGTGGCTTTGGCGGTACCGATTCCTCCCGAATAGATTTTAATAATTTTACTGTTTTATGCTTTACTTACTCGTATCCCTTTTTGAAATAAGACAAAAATCGGGCACTCTCGTGATTCTGTGTTTCCCGATATATCGCAGCTACATTGCCCAAATACGAGTCCAGCTCTTGTATCTTGTGTACCACATTCGATCGATTCTGTTCGCTTACATTACTTCCCAACCAATAGTGTATATAGCGTTCCAGCATTACATTAGACTTCTGTTCGCGGGTCTGGAAATTAAAATATGGAAAAAAAGGTTTGAATGTGTTTGGGGAAAACTTCATATAGTGATCTACTCACAATTGTCTCATATGAGGCATAATGGCCCACTAAATTGGATGCATAGATAATGTAAGCGCAATTGTCATAGAAGCTGCCATATTGCGGGCGAGCCACGGCTTCCAAACGATCCTCGTCGATTTTCCACAAGGCAAAGGTAATTGCATTTTTCGGTACTTTGCGAAAAGTGGCGTCTACTTTCAAATCTGGGATGGTATTTGGGCGTACCTCCTGTAATAAAAATAGCAGGCAATCTTAGTTTATTATTTTTTATGGGGAATCTTATTTACTTAAAAGGTTAATAACATATATGACTTTACTATGGCATTCCATTTTACCTTCTATGTATGTATATAATTTCACCATTAAATTGTCAGCCCACTCCCAAATGATTTATAAATCTCTTGTCAAAGATTCATTTCGGACAACATTTCTCATGACATCAAACACCTTTCCCAATGCACAGCAATTGTCAATGATTCGAGACAATTTACAAGAAGAAAAAGAAAAAAAATCGTTTGGGAACAGGCTCCAAGGATGTGCAAGACGAAAAACAAGTATTTTCCACCAACTTGGTTAAAGGTGGTTGGGAGGAGTGCTCTGCATCTGGTCCAAGTGATAGTGAAAACTAAGCATATACCGCAGCGCGATGTGGTTTTTCAGCTAGTTTTTGTTTTTATCGTACATTAATTTCTTATTTATTTATGGAACGCGCGCAGCAAAGTGGAAAGTGGTTGTTGGGTGCTGCTGTCTCAGCTGGAGGGGGCGGAGTTCCTATCAATAAATGAAATATTATATGCAGCTTCATCTGCAACTGTCTAACGGTTAGGGCTCATTAGGTCGCATCTAATTAAGGCTGTCGACGGCAGTTTTGACTTTTGAAACATTTCATTTTTCTCTCGTTTTTAATTCCATCAACATTTGATTGTGCCCCCACGCTCTTTGGTGTTCAGCGACCAAAAACAAGTTCATGCTTCGCCTGGCATTTTCATGGAAATTACCGAGTCTTCACAATCATAATTACAATTGTCTAGCAAAATATTACATGAAAACATTTTAATTGTAATGTCTGTAAATGGCAAACGGAGCGTTGGGTTAAACCTGATCCTCCACTTTACAGCTTGATGATTAATGATCGATTGAGCCAGTCCGTGTTGACAGCTAAACTACATTTGTCGTCATAGATAAACAAATACAAAAAAAGTGGCACATAAAAATTATGAAAAAGAAAAATGTAGAAAATACTTTCACAGTTTTTTTGTTTTGGCTTATTTTTTGGTTTGGGTCAATTAGCATCATCAATTGCCTTCAAATTTCATCGAATGAAGTTTTTGACCTAAAGAAATGTTCCAAGCGAAATGTAGAAATTTTCGTAGAAAGATAAATACTTTAAAATGAGGAGGTTTTTATTTATAATAAGTCAGCTTAAAAATGTTTGGCTAAGCAACTCATGAATGAGCGGCAAATTTAAAGCTTTAGGCAATTCTTGAAACCAGCTGGTCTCAAAATGTACCGGTCAAAAATGAATAATAAAAAGAAAACATAATATTAAAAAATATGAAAGGATTTTAAAGTATAATTTTTTTTGTGAGTTCAGCTGAATATATTGGGTTGAAAAGCATTTGATGTTAGAGACGAAAAACACATTGGCCTACATTTGGAGGCGGAGGGCAATCAAATCTAGGAAATGATTAAACAAACCCGACGTAAAATTGACGGGAAGCTGAATGCATCACTTAAAACCGTAGGAAACCACCCAACAAAACTTGGATACGTAAAAAGCTTGATAATGGGCATCGCGTAACGTGTTTTTTTATATTTTGGTGTAATTAATGGTACTGTATACCTTTAGAAAATTTTTTTTAGTTGCTTAAACGTTTTATTAGGGTCTTTAAACATCCTATAAAACTTTCAAGCCTGATCCGAAAATATGTTTTACAAAAATAAACAAAAACAATTATTTACCCTTATATGAAATTTTTTGTCGATCCTCGAATTTTTAAAAACTCCAATTTTTTCTTATTTTTAGATTAAAAAAAAAATTACAAAATCATTGCAATTTTAAAAAAAAAAATTGGAAAAAAATTTTTCTTGGAAATTTTGGAGATTTATTTTTTACCACGTCTTGAGAACTCTTTTGATAATTTTTAATTTTTTAATTAGCTAACACCCAAATGCACCAAACCAATGGCCGTGTTCACCATCACAAATCGATGACGAAAAATCGATGGATCTAGTTCAATTATTGAGGTAAACGTGTGAAGTTTAATTATGATTGCTAATTTTTGTAATTTCGATTAAAATCAAAACGATAGCTTTCCATCATTTTTATCTTAAAATTTCACGAAGCGTATAACACGAGCCATTAACTTTTTTGATGGATGATGTTTGATGTATGCTGGTGAACTAGGCCATTGTTTAAAATCTATCAAAAATAATTTTCATATCATCGAAAACAGTTTTCGAAACTTTAAATGCGATTATCTCGGAACCACTTTTTTCAAAATGGTTGCAAAAATTTAAAGAGTAACTGTTGACCGATTTTGAATTTTTTTTTAAATTGCTCCTAGTTCACACCAGAATGGTGTGAGTTCAACTAGGATATTTTCGATCGGTCAACAAATAGTGAGCGAAGAAATAGTCAAAACAGAACAAAAGTCGAAGCAAAGAAAAATTTATTTTAGAAAAATTCAAAAATAAATTCAATATTTTTCAGCATTTTTGTTCATAAACTTTGTTTCTTGATATCCTAATTTCGTCGTAGAAATGCGATTATTGAGTAGAAAAAATATTAATTTTTTTTAAATTAATATATATTTTCTATGCGTTTGAAATTAAAAAAAAAATATTCTATTTACTTTTATTTAAAAATCTCTTGCTCTAACATTTTTCCTGGATAATGTTCTATCTTTTATTTTAAATTACTTATTTTTTTTTTTTTCCCTCCTCTTTACTCAAAAGTCCTCAACCTTCTCTTTTCATCCATCCTGAGTTCTTAAAAATGTAATCGATCTAATGAAACTAAGTTTACGATTTAAAAAGTTGCCGAGGTCCTTATTTCTCTTTTTTGGGGTTCTACGACAAGATTAATTTTTTTAACATTTAATGGACAATTGGAAATTCAATATACCGTCTTTTTCACACCTTTGTTGATTTAATCTAACGTTTCTGAATTGAGATATGTCCTAAATTGTAAGTGAACTTAATGAAATTCGGGATCCCCAGTTCAAACTAAACTGGAAAATAGAAATGTGTCTTTTTGGCTGTAAACTCTTGTTATTAAAAAACGAGCGCGCTTCTAATTCTATTGAGATCGTTCGTAGCTAGTTACTTCTCAGCTGGTGAAGGTGACCGGATGTGTAAAAGCTACTTTCTAAAGAAAAAAAAAATTTTTATTAAATGATCCGGGGCGGGATTGAACCCACGCTTCCCGCACAGCAGGCCGACACACAAACCGCTGCGCCACACCCGGCCTACATTCTTGCAAAGCTAATAATTTTTTGCAGAACAATTACTACTCGTAAGCAATTTCCATTAACTTGAGGTATATTAAATATTCTCTGATATGAAGTCGGATAGTTTTTTTGCATATAAATATCGGGCAATGTTATGCAATGCTCAATTTAGCTTTTGTTTGCTTCTGGCATTACAAGTTCCGAAAACTTCTAGTGATTGAATTCTATGTAATTTGCAATCGAAGTTTTATACATATGTGTGAGGATGGATTGCTTTGTCAGTTTTAATCCTCTAATAGGAGCATATTTCTCTTTTATTTGTATATGTGGGATAGGTTTGTTAAATGTAAAACCAGATTCAATCCACTTTCAGTATAGTCGATTAATGATTTATCAACTCTGCTTTTAGTGACTTGCTTATGTGGTCGATCCCGCCTCTGAACATCTAATAATAAAAGTTTTTTTCTTTTGAAACTACTTACAATACGGTAACCTCCAACGCTGAAGTAACTCAATGAAAAGTTTTCCAAACTTTGGTTCCACCCGGCGTTAAAGTAGTGCGAAAAATTTAAAGACACACCGCCAAGAGATTGAGAAGCTTCTACCCCTTGGAGCTGTTAGCCATTTTACCTTTACCTAATCTTTAGCTTCTGCACGGGTGTACAACTCGTGTCATATTTTGTTTTTATTAGTAACTAGTCAATTTGATTTAGTTGGGTATATTTTAAGAATTTATTCTTATTATAGATAACATTTGGAAAAGGTAACTTTAAGGTTCAAATTGCTATGATCTTCCGGATCTTCCGTTCCTAAATTCATTTTAACTGGGGAAAATTTGAAAAAACTGATAGAAACCACAATAGCGGTGAACTAATAAAGTTATATTACAAAGACCTAAGAGAATAAACTGTTCGTTGAAATCGATCCCATAGAACGGCAAAGTTACAGTCGATGTGTTTGACGAATTCGCACAGCTTAGTTTAAATGAGAAAATTTTTTTAGCCAAAGTCTTAACCCAAACTGCAAACCGGGCGTGAAACAAATCCCGGAAAACCGGTTTGTTTCGAACCGGACCCAGAACCGAACCTTTGAAATTGTAAACCTCCGGATTTCCTCTGCTTCGAAAAAGGATTCGGTTCGCAGAAAAACATTAGGCAGTTTTTCCAAAACGTATAAAACTATTACAAAATTGGAAAAAGAGCATTATCATTTCAAAATCATACCCAAATCCGGCATAAATAGTATATCTTTGAGAAGGAATAAATGGAAACGGAAAAAAATTCGTACATTTATGCTCATAGAAGATGAGACTAGATTTCTAGTTTTAAACCTGGTACGTTTAAAACTGTTGTATAGAACGTATGAAAAATAATATATATATATAAATAATAAAAATACCTAGAAATATTGTTTAACTTCCCATATGCTTCGTAGGTGACGCTTCCTTCTCAGCAAAAATATGTTTAATTTTTATTTTACCAATCAATGTCTCAACGATCTTAGAATCTATGAACCAAGAGTCAAACCAAAACCTTAGGTTTGATAAGTAAACTGAAAACCTAAGACTTTCCAGCTGGTTTGAACCCCAGTAGAATAGCTTCTTCAGAATTTTAGAGGTTTGCAGCCTTGGTCTTAACAATAAAAAAGAACATTAAGAAGAGACAACTCATGGTCTTTCGATTCTGAATTGAAAATTAAATAAGGTGGAAATCAAATTTGGATTTGTTTCAAGGCAATTTGTCAACAATTAAATAATAATTACAATTTACAATAAACTAGCTTATTCATGTTATTAGTAAGTTCTGCTAGTATATGTTTTGAGCTTAGGGTAAATGTCTAGTTGTAGTATCTAAGCTCAAAAAATTTACAAAAAAAAAATTACTCATGGTCCACAATAAATTTAGATTGTTTTTTTATGGAATTCTAAATTAGATTTTTTTATCTGTAAACGTTTTGTAGCTCAGACACATTGTGCTAAGGTTGAAGCTAGGTAGTGTCCTTAGGGCGTTATCCACGTATTCGATTTCAATCGAGTCAAAATCGCGCGGCTTTTACCATAAGACTATCATGCTAAGCTCTAGCCAAATACCACAACTTCATTTGGCTTAATAATAATAAAATGAATAAACAAATGTATTGTCAGCTTTTAATTAGCACGAAACTTGTTAAGAGAGAGATTAATTTGAAAGAGTGAGAAAGAGAAGAGACTCGACTGGAACATAAGTACGCATAATGAAAAATACAGCCTGTAATTACCGTTTCTTTTGGTGACAGCGTTAACTCCATGTTGAGATCGGTAGCGCAGTGGCCGAAGGGGGGAGCAGCCTTGAACTAGTTTCAAAATTGATAGCAATTCGAAATTCGCCGGCGCGACTCTCAAAGTGAAAAGAGTTTACGGAAAAGCGGTTGATACAATTTCACAAACGCACACACAATTTTCTTTTCGAAATTTTCACATCAAATTTTTATTTAACTTAATTTTTGTTTTTCAGAACTTCGTATTTTTGCTTATGTGGAAAGTGAAAAGGAAATTTCCCAGGCCACTTTGATCTGGCCTCACACGCGTGTGAGTTCAACTTGGGAAAATCTGTGTGAGCAACTCTATTTTGATGTTGTTGCCACAAAAACGCAAACAGACCCAAAAAAAGGAAAAAAAAAAAAAAAAAAAAGGAAAAAAAAAAATGACTCTTCCCAATTAAAACCGAAACGAATAACGGTTTGGGTTACGGTTACTGTTTTGGCCGATCGCTTTTTTCCGGTTACGGTTATATTACGGTTGTGAGATATGGGTTACGGTTAGGGTTACGGTTATAAGCCTTATTCTGTTTCGGGTTTCGGTTACGGTTACGGTTATTAGTATAAAATATTGCTTTGAGAAATCTTGCCCCATTTGGAATCTCGTTTATTCAGTAAACGTACTTAGTTCAAATTTCTTATACAGAATTCTCACCATTATTTTCGCCTGTTTTAAAGTTTAGCAATTTAAGTTTTAACTAAAATATAAGAAACTACTTCATTCGCAAAAGTATCGAGTTAAGTTTAACTAATTAGATAAATATACATTGGTCAACGAATATACTATTTTTCGCTATGTGTAACAAATGTTTATTCTCAGAAATGATTGTAATTGTAATCGAGATTTTAATTACGTCTAAATATCAAATTAGCATTTAGAATTTGACTGACCAAGCGAGTCCTGCGAGGCGTCATTGTAAATTTTACCCCTGAAAACAAACACTCAACACTTACTTATGTTGGCGGTTCTGGTAACACAACTTTTGATATCTCAAAAAGATCTGCAAATATTGTTGAATTTTTCCCCACCATTTCAAAATGTCTACCTCGCGTAGCAATCTTTCTAACAATCAAACATGTTCAATTTCGTTTAACTGAGCACGCACCATGTGAAATTAACAAGGTGAAGCCGTCACCCTCTGCTGAGGGCCAATATATGTATGCCTAGGTTCACCTTATTAATTCCACCATGAGCACGCATACGACAAAGTGAGTCAGAGTTAGACAAAGTGCTACGCAAAAGCCCAAACTGGCAATGTCCTTCGCACTCGTGAAAGGGAATTAAAAAACGCCCGTCTTGAAATTAAACACAAAGTTAATGTTTCTTTGCAAAAAAAATTAGCTACATACTTTCATTACACAAAATCATTTTATTTAACAATCATTTCCGCCTCCGGTCCGTGGAGCTGGCTGTGGCTATGTATATTACCTCTGGTTTAATGTGCTAATTCTAATCTTCGTTATAGCAGTATGTCTCCAAAATAAAGAACACTGCTTATACCTCCAGCCCCACACAAAATGCATCCGAAAGTTGTTGCCTGTTGCCTGGTCACATTACATTGTCGGAGCGGCTCTGGAAATTATCATACAAATTCCGCTCCGACAAAATTTACAGCGTCTGAGTACCTAGCTTCAATGCTATTCCAGGCACTTCGTAGTTAGCCCATTAGCAACAGTCCGTCGCATAATAAATAAGAAGCCAATTTTAGTGCATAAACTCATATGAATGTAAAATTTTCATTGTACTAGTAGAGGAAAAACCGAAATGAACCCATATATTTGTTTCGGTTACGGTACTGATAACCGGTTTTGTAAATAAAGGTTATACGGTTACGGTTAAAGGAAAGTAATTTTTTTCGGTTACGGTTACGGTTTCGGTTTCAAATTTTAAAGTGTTTTTAGCGGTTACGGGTTACGGTTTCGGTTACGGTTTTAATCTCTGGTTTATGATTTTAAGAAAAACTTTTTTCCAACCCACGTCTCCATTTCCCATTTGTAACTTTTTTGACTCATACATTTTTATTTCTTCGAAATTTTAGCTACTTTTTATGAGAGTATTTTAGTATCGACGAAAGTGTCTTAATTGCTTCATTTCTTGCACAGGCGTTCAAGTCTCTTCCACTCACTTGACGCTTGGACATTTTCCATATGTGCAATCAAGCAAATAGAAGAAGCACGAGGTAGTAAACATCAAACACAAGTACATAGATACCCATACAACGGCACACAATTTGCATCTCTCGGGTTTCCTTTTCAAAAGTTTGTCAACGGTTTTGCTTGACTTGTTGCGTTCGTTGGGTTAAAGTCTTCACTTTTTATGATTTATGTGTATAGACGTTTGCCATAATCATTAACAGTTGAGGTTGTTTGCGGAGTTTAGCGAACTTATTTCTACAATTTGGTAATAGTTTTACCATTGCTAGCCTAAAGAAGAACTGAAGTGTCTATGCATTGTGTGTGTAGTCGTGGAAAACAATGCAAAGCCTTTCAAATCTCCAACTTTTCAACTTCAACTCTCTTTGTGTGCAACTTAAAACTCTGACAAGTTCAATCAACCGTTCGAGGCGTGAACTGGCAGAGAAATGGTGGATAATAAATGAAAAATGAAAGCAAAATATCAAATGCAAAACATTTTTTCCACAGACAGAAAATGTGCGACTTTTAGCATGATGAAAAAATGCAATTTTACAATTTACGATAATTACACACACATCAGACAAAAAAACAATTGACTTTTCCTTTCCAACCCAAAACATTTGGATTGTTTACTTTTCTGGGGTGGCAGGCAAGGCAAACACACATTAGGAGCATTTTGTGGACACACGCGACATTTACGTAAAGTTGAAGCAAGTTTGTGGCATTTGCCACAGTTGCATGTGGCGAACGGGAAACGGAGCAACAAATGTACCGCTTGCAGTTTTTTCTTTTAGTATTCCATCTCGGCTTCATCTCTGTTCAATTTTTTTAGTCCCCTCTAGCGGTGATTGTGTTGTGCCGATTTTGCTCTTTTACTGTCTTTTCATTAGCTACAAAAGATCTTGTGGCTTCTCTTGCCGCTGAAGATGGCCAAGCTATGCAAGTGGTCGTCGGTCTGGGAGTCTTTGGCGGGGCGAGGGCGAAAGTGGTAACAGCAGCCAACATTAATTGCCAGCCGTTCTAGACTAGACAACAACCAGATGACTTCCCAACCCAGGTATCATTCTTCAACTTTGGCTAAAAGATGCATTAGAGCTGACAATTAAGTGAGGGCATATTGGCTAGACTATTAAGTGAGTAGAAATGAAAAGAGTTTCAAAAAGTGGAAAATACTGAAACAGCTTAAACCCTGGTTCTCAAAAGACTATAAATAATGAATCTGGAAAAAGTTTATTTGGCTGGAATGACACTTTCAATTTTTAGAGACAATTATTGTCGCAATTTTTTATTAATAAACTAAATTTACTGCTTTTGTATCATTCTAACCTCTTCAAATACATTCGGTATATTCAAGCATACTCTGACCCGTTTACACCAACGACTTTTGCCATTAGACAAAATATTGTGACTAAAATTGTCCTTAAAAGTTGAAAGTGTCATTCCAGCCTATGGATTGTTTCCGTTTTTAAACTATACGTACTTGGAAACATTATTGGCTACCATTTCTTCTTCGGTGGGGAAAATCTTGATTAAAGAAATCAGGGCTGCAAACCTCCTAAAAATCGGGAGGGGTTCACTCCGGGGTTCGAACCCTTGAAACTTTTTGGGTTCGGGTTCACGGAGCGGGCTCAGAAGCTCGATGAACCTAGGTTCAGGCTCGAACCGGTTAACCAAAGGTAAATTTTGAACAAAAAGCCATGAAAAAGCAAATTCTCAAACTTTGCCGTTAGGTTTCGGCGTTAAACTGTGGGTCCCTTTCTCTTGTGCGAAAAATTTTACCATCTCTGAGATCTAGGTGTTCATATAGACGGACGGACGGACAAGGCTAAATCGACTCGGCTGTTGATGCTGATCAAGAATATATATACTTTATATGGTCGGAAATGATTCCTTCTGCCCGTTACATACATTTGCACGACTTTAGTATACCTTTTTACTTGAGTAACGGGTAAAAAGTCGGCTCTAACCGACTTCGATATACCCGTTACTCATGAAAAACATGTTAAACAGTGTTCCTCCAAGTGTCCCTTAGTGACCATCCGAAAAGTATCCAACATTTTTATAGGTGGGGTGGTAGCTATCTATCTTTAAAAGGCACGAATCGTCTATCTTTAAAACTGTAGGAGATATAACGTTTTTTCCGAATTGCGGGGGCGGGAGGGGGCGTAGCCAAATTTGAAACAAAACTTGATCTGCGTGCAGATAAAAGAAGCATTTGTCCCATACATGTCAAACCCCTATCTCTTACCATCTCTGAGATCTAGGTGTTCATAGGAGACGTGACGGACGGACACACGGACAGGTCTAAATCGACTCGGCTGTTGATGCTGGATCAAGAATATATATACTTTATAAGGTCGGAAATGACTCCTTCCGCCTGTTACATACATTCATCGATTTTTAGTATACCCCTTTTACTCTACGAGTAACGGGGCAAAAAAAAAACTACCCACATGTATCTCTTGAGCGCAAAAAAAAAAATGTTTGCGTTTGGGGTTACGGTAAACACATCCACTTCCGCGGACAGAAACAAATTTCGTTAGAAAAGGTTACCTAATGTGGTTACACGATACACAAATGTAAACAAAAATGTCTAGAAACCCTGACTGAATCCTGTGCTATCAGACAAACTATACTTTAAATATTTTTTTAATGGCATTTATTTCGAAGTTCTATAAAACTTATTGTTTATTAGACAATTTTTCTAAAATATCAGGATAAATTGAAAAAAGGAGAGTTCTTTTTAAATTCATGCCACATTTTTTTTTTTAGGGTACATTCAGATATTTTGGAAAATGGGAAAGTTAAAATACAATTATAAAAAGTATCTAGAAAAAATGTTATAATTTTTGAACCGAACCCATTTCTTACTATTTTGCGCTCCGCCCTTAAGGGTTTACAAAATATTAAATTAGAAAAAAACAACAAGTGATATTAACAAGCGGTTTTATATTCGATTATACTTTTGTTGTTGTGTTCCGGTTCAAAAATTTAAAACATAGTCCCATGTATGTAAAAAATTTAGAGAATGGAATATCTGAGGTTAAAACTGAAAACGGGTTTTTTTTAAGAATTGATATATTTCTGGTCGCAACTAGGATCTTTGGGATCGTTCAAGAAATAACGGAGTTATGGGGTTTTGAAGTCAAAATATTGGATGTCCTCTTTTTCCCTCCCTTTTTAATAGCCCCAACTCAGTTAATTATAGACCGATCCCAAATATTCTATAAAATAAAAAAATTATTTTTAGGTATAAAGAGGACTCTATGGTTACTATATCAAGACTTCCTTTTTCTACGAATTGAATCTACTTGGCATTGAGCTGTCGGTATCAACTGCTAAAGCAATTCCGCTTTCAATGAAACCGGATCTAGTAACCGTAGATCTGAGTGTCGCTTTCCATATAACCTTGTTCACTTAGAATCCAACGTACAAGCGTTTATACGAAAACCGAAGTGGAATTGAGAACAGGCCTGAATATGAAAATTTAAAAAATACGAGGATCGATGAAAGTTTATTTTACATTTACGAGGGTCGGAAAACAATTGTTTTTGTTTGTTTTTGTAAAACATATTGTCGGATCCGCTTGAAAGTCTTACAGAATGATTTAGAAAATTAGTAGAACGTTTAAGCATATAATATGATTTGTTGTTGGGGGAATTAGCGCACCGGGACCAATCCTGGGCTGTTCTGCCCGCCTACTGAGTTTACAACTCTCCTAGCAGCCCTATTTTTTGTACAAAGGTCAGGATTTTCGTGGGTTCTAGGTTACTGATACTGTTGTGTGTAGAATGTGCTTCCCAAATCTGTTGAATCTGCACCTCGCTAGAGCAACGCGGTGTGCTAGTATATGTTTAGAGGACTCCTCCTTCTGTTCACAATATCTGCATAGTTGGGTGTTTGTTACCTCTTCCAGTATCGCATCCTCAAGTGCAGATAGTTCCTCTTGGGGGGTTTGCGCACTGGTGGGCAATTCTCGTCACTCACTAGTCCTGGACGCTCCCGCTCCATCTGCCTCTCCCCAAACTGTCCGGTGGAAAATAAACAATTACAACTTTCCATTTTGGGGCAGATAGTTTGGACCTAGATCATTTGTGTTGCAAGGAGCTGAAATCATGGCAGCCTTTTAATTTAATTAAAGTCAGATTTTTAACTGTCTATCATTTCTGTTGAACCGAGCCGAAAATAAGGTTCCGAACAGCTTTCATTTCAGTTTCGGTTTACAGTAAAAGAAAACTCGAAAATTCGGACTCAAACCGTTTCAGTTTAACACCGGTTTGCAACCCTAATTACGAGAAAGATTTCCTTATTCTAATATAATCTTCTTGCAATTCACTAAGAAGAGCATTTTAAGTTCAATATTGACAATAGTTGTCTTTTCTCCTCAAGCCTTTTATGATCGACTTTTAAAGCAACTGTAACAACAGCATCGATAGTAAAAGCAACAACAATGTCTATATCAACAACAAAAATAACAGTTGTTTTGATTTTGAAAATGCATTTTGACTTGGCATTTATAATGTTTAATTAGTTACGTTAAGATGGAAAACAAATGGACATCATTAATCTTGCAAATGCGAGTTCGAAAGGCGAGTCTGAGCTTTGACTGATCAGTTTGAATTTTCTTTCTATTGAGTTGATTGCATTTCTCTGAAATTCGTATGGAAATTGCGAAGAAAATCGATTAATAAAAGTAATTTTATTGGCAACAATACAAATGATTGATGTGATATTTTTAACCTTCTCAGCTATCGTTCTGCTTGATAAAATTTCAATTCTAGCTCCAGTCAATTAATTAGTAAAGTATTGCTACCTTACATCTTCTTCCATATCATTATATGCTTTCTGGGCTTCTCCCATTTACCATATCAGAGAATGACAATGCGAGCCGACTACCGTCAAACGTGTCTAATAAGCAAACCAACAAAAAACCGAAAAAGAAATATGAGGAAAATGAAAAGCAATTTGAATAACTCCAAAATAGATTTATCTGAATCAGGCAGCACAGCGGGAGTCGCCGCCATACAGCTATTGTAATTAAGCGTGTCTTTGGCCTTCTGAAGATGCTCGAAGATAGCTTCCGGTGATTAAATGTCAAAACAAGACCAAAAATATAAAAGAATCCACAAAAAGTGAAGAAACAGAAGGGAAAGGAAAAAATACAGGCCATAAAGGTGGGAAAAATTTCTACGCAATTCGTTGTGCCCAACCCCAAAGCTTTCTTTCTATTTTCAGCTAATTTAAAGAACAAAAACACAAAGATTGTTGTCTGGCCTTAGTTTACAATGCAAATGGGTCAATGGACAGTGTTTTAGAGACTAGTTTTTGGGATATGATTATATTTTAGGGTCTGCCTAATGAATTTCGAAGCACATTAAAGCTCCATTTTGTTTAATTTTAAGAGTTTTTCCTCTAAGCCCAGAGTCGCCGTGTGATAATTAAGATGAATGACCCCCGAAGAAGAAAGAGATTTGCTTAAAAGAGATGAGCACGTGATTGTTGGAAGATGAGAAATGGTTAAAAATATTATTAAGTTATGAACAAAACCAAATCCTTCATTACTTTCCAAGATGAGCGCGAATATAGCTCGAGTCCCTGGGTTTTAAATTGAGCATCTTTTTTTTCAAATTAATTTAAAACAAAAGAATTAACAATTTTCAATTACAGTTTAAAAATATAAAGACAACCAATGTCTAGAATGTCAGTCAGATTAAAATGGCTCATATGGCTTTTATGCTAAATCTTAATGTGAAACTATTACATTCAGATACCAAAATATAAACAAGTCAGAGTGTTTGGGGTGGAGGCCCCACAGCAAAATACCCTGTTCCAAGTAATGTGGTTCCTATAGCTTTTGAACTCCTTTTATTTTAAAATTTATTTGAATAAATGGGGGGGCGGCACTTGCATATCTTCGGTTTTTTCTGCTCAGATCTTATAGTGGTATAGACAGATATTGGTCCTTACTGAATATATATTAAGTCACTAGGTTCAAGCTTAAAAATTGTAGCTCTGACAGTTTTTCGCGGTTAGAAGAAGAAGGAGGAGGAATTTGCCAAATGTGGAGCAAACTTGATATGGGTACAGTATACACCTACATACATGCCAAAAATTGTGGCTCTATCTGTTACAGTCTCTGAGATCGACGCGTTCATACAGACAGACAGACGGACATGGCATCGACTAGGCTGTTGATGCTGATCAAGAATACATATACTTTATGGGGTCGGAGGTGCTTCCTTCTGGCTGTTACATACATTTGCACAACTTCATGATCCCCTCTTTCCCCATGTTTCACTAGAATTAAATTAAGTCGCAATTTGCCGGAATATGTCACCAACAAAACTTGCGCAAATTTTACTTTTCAGCTTTCATTTGAAGAAAAATGCAGATGAAGGCAATCGAATGCTACAAGAAGCTTACAGTGATAATGCTCCAAGTGCAAAATAATACGGCCCATACGCCGAAATAGTCTCCAAAGCCGATTATTCACGGTGGCAAAGTCATGCCCTGTGTTTGATTAAAACAATTGCGCGTGAAACCATCACAGGGCAACTCTACCGAACCCAATTGATGCGTTTGAGCCGAGCATTGAAGCAACAACGTCCAGGAACACGCGCAAAGGCACATGACAACGCTCGACCATATGTTGCGCAGCCGGTCAAAATATATCTTAAGGATCAGCACTTTCGCTTTTATTAAGAACTCCAAAATTGGATTGCAAACGAACAAAAAGATGGAAAACGGTAGTGGTTAGCGACGGCCAATACTTTGGGAAATGAAGCTGTAAAAAATTGTTCACAATAAAGGCCTATACTCAGATGAGTTAAATTTTTAGTTAGCTACGATATTTCACATGAATAGAATCAATTTAATATAAAAATAAGATGCCTTTTCAAACGTATTCAGATTTCAAAGCTGTGCAAAAATGTTTCTATTCATGTGAAATATCGTACAAAACTAAAAATTTATCTTATCTGAGTATAGGCCTTAAAGCGTGAATACTTGAAAAAAAAACTCCTTTTGTACAGGTAATATATGAATTCGAATGAGTCCTGGATTACTAAAACACACTTTATTTATTTTTCCATGTTATACTCCCGATTTCAGTATAAGATGCTCTAGATCCGAAATTTTTTTCTAAAAATGCAAGTCAAAGACAATCTAATTCTGAAACTATTTCCGATTTTTTCTTAAAATAAGTTCACAACACATATCTTAGCTTAAGTGCAATATCGACGACCACTCCATACGCCAAGTGTTAGAACCAGTCACAAATTGTTGTAGCAGATTACAAGATCTCTGACGATTCGTGCTTCTCTAACCAATTACCCTGTCACGATCACATCTCTACTAGCCAGTCCACGGCTTGGTAGAAAGTTATTGCACCAAAGCAAAAAAAAAAAAAGAAGGCATCCCAAATCTGTGGCTGGAAAAGCTTATCTTAACTCAGCTGAACTGTAGCTGGTTTATATTTGCATTTCATATTTTGTTGTCTTTTGTTTTAGTATGTATTTATGTGTGTGGTTATCTTGGGGTTAATTGCATGTTAAATAACTGTTAAGTAACGGTTACTTTTATTTTGTTGCTTGAGTTCAAGCAGCTGCACACAGATATTTGTGTGCAATTGTTTTCGGTTTTAATTTTAATGAAGAAATTATTTTGAACTTTTCGTGTTCACCCACACTTTGAAGTCGTCTATTCGGCGTGGGAAGAAGTCAAATACCGGTTGTAAAAATTTCGTTACGGCCAAAAAGTTACCCATTTAGGGTGGCAGCTTGAGAGAAATGCACGCAAATCAGTTGAAAAGAAAAACGAGGCAATTAAGGTTTTTGCTTTACCTTTGAAATTTCATTGTAACTCATAACCCATTGTTAACTAATAGTTTTGAGTTATCTAACACAAATAAATCCACACGTACGGGGGTGCCACAGAAACCTCTTCCAACCAAATTCCAATTCTTAGGTGCCACAGAAATGTCTTTTGGTTGGTTTCATACCTCCCGTGTTTTGTAAGGAGATTTACCAAAATTCACCACCAGAACAATTTTAGCAGGCAAAATACATTTTGGAAATGTAAGCAACATTATTTTCTAGGATAGATTGCATCAAACGAATAAATTATTTAATTAGTTTAAACATTGAAAGGGCATAGCCGGATTTGTAGGGGAATCGGCCCCCAATGCTTTTAATTTTTTGAGTATGCAGTTTTAAAGTACATCAACCGAATGTAATTTAGCGATTTTTTTAAAACTTCTAGAACCAACCCTGAATTTTGAACAGCGATTTTTATCATTTCAACCACAAGGCTTTTTCGAGCTATCTGTCCATTAAAAAATGGCATGTATACCCTCCCCGATATTTTTGTTTTGATCTGAAAACCGCGACCCAAAAATCCGCGAAATTTTTAACACCATTTATTTAAGACTTCTAGTTGAGGTTCCACTTTCATTTTTTACATGTCCATTTGTCGTTCCTAGATATAATTCCTGTGATTTTTTCAGAATTTTAAAAGTTGTGGAAGGTGGTTAAAATTAATTAAAAGAATAATTTATATTTTTTTTTAATATTTTCAGTCTTGTTGCTATTTATATGTATATTATTCATTGATTCAGTCATCGTCGCTGTCTTCATTTTAAACTGGATTGGCGTCCTGGTTCTTGTAAAGATTACTCAAGACATCGGCGGGTCTGATTATTTTTGATAGATAGCGACCATGCGACAAATAATAGATTACAGCAGCTAAGTGTGAGCAGCATCCGACAGTCCTATTTCCATTGGCACATTCACAGCAATAGCGGCGAATTCCCGAGTATCCAACAGACTGCGAAACATACTCAATGTAGCATTTATATATTTTGCTGGATTTATGACGCGATCTCAATTTTATTTGAATTAAATTCGTTTTTGCCTTTAGATAGCTTAGATTGATATTCCTCATCAATAATTTCAGCCAAGTAAGATACCGCCTGACTTAATTGATATGATAAATATCAATCATCAATTGATGAAATAATATTTTAAGATCCCTCTTAGTCATTTTCGGAAAATCCATAATATCTAAAGATGAAATTGGATTAAACAGAACTCTACGTCTTCCCCAGTTACATTTTTTGACTTCCTCTGCAAGAAGGTTTTGAGAGCTCTTTTTCTTGTTCATTTGGCTTTTATCTCCTCACAGATATCTTTGTCTTTGTTGCCGAACTTATTGTTTAAGAAACTTGCAATCCTACAGATGGACTTTAATTTGGGTAACATTTTATTATCCATCTGTTGATGAAGAATGTGATACTTCTCCTCCAATATGCCATGAATTGCTTCAACAACCCATCTGACCTTGGTAACATACCGGGAATCATTAGATTCCTGTGAAGTCAGCTATTTTCGATTGTCCTTTAGAAAAATTTCTGTGGCGCCCCGGTAGAGTTGTATTTTTTGTAGCTAAACAAAAAAGATGAGATTCCCTTATATGTACTTGCACCTGCTGAGGGGTTTGCAGCACTATTCCAGGCAACTAATGGTGCCAAGTCAGCCCTTTTCCCGTCAGATCCGGATTTTTTTTCAACTCGATTTCGGGGAAAACATTAGCTAAATCTCCCGACAAAACACGAGAGATTTGAATCCAACTGAAAGAGATTTCTGTGACACCGAGAATTGGTTTTGGGTTGGAATTTGGTTGGAAGAGATTTCTGTGACACCGCTGAATATGTTTAACTTTTTCCGATTTTTTGTTCATATCGTAAACTTAATGGCAAACCTTGTAAGCAAATCGTCGCTTTGACATTTCTGTCCGCAGGGTTTTGGTACACAAAATATATTACCGATTGAGCGTCAAAACCTGAAGATGGTCAAAAGATGAAAAAGTCTTCAGTCAGTTAAACATTATCAATTCAAGGAACAGAGACAGGATGGGCATTCAGATGTAAGTGAATTTAGCTATTTCTGTAGCTAAATTAGTTCACACTTGTTATATTAGACCGATATAGATTGCGTGAACATTGCAAAGGTCGATTTGACTTGACTGACCTGAAACAAAGACCATACAATGCATAGATCGGACATAGGAATCACGAATTTTGCTTTTTCCTTTCCCAAAACGGGAGGGGAACACAACATGGGTCAACGCCCTAAAAGTATTTTCGTACCTGATTTAAACCTTTTAAATGAGATGTCGCATCTATGCATTGTATCGTCTTTGCCTGAATTTAACTTAAGGTAAATTCACACTGGCAAAACATTGCTAAATAGCCATGACTGTAGATTTTGCAGGACTTAAAACATAAACTATTGTTCCACTCAAAGTGGCCAAATTTTCATCAAAATGTCTTAAAAATTTGTCAAATTATTTGCCTGTGTGAACTTAGCTTTATTCTACTTTCTTGCATATTGCAAAATACCCAGTTCAATTATTACACCGTTTGTCTTTTAATGGAAAGTCGTGTAATCTCACAGATGGCCAATTTAATTGGATTTGTTTAACATGCAATAAATCATTATTTAAATGCTGATTTTCACACTCACCTGTTGGATAAAATTAAATGGCGGCATTTTGTGTGGTGGACCAATTTGTGTGTGTGGAAAGACAAGCACAAAAGCAAATTACGGAAAAAAAATTAAGCAGCAAGCGGCTGTCTTTTCCTCGGTGGTGTTTGTTGCGCCGGCGCTAAAGACTCCTTTTTTAAATGGATTGCAATTCCAAATGAAACAATTTTAATTTTCTTCGCACTCACATTTACTTGTGTTTTGTTTATGGCCAGTCACTAGGTTGCCTTTCCTAATTCGCCAAATTACAGTTAGTGGTAGAGAGAGAGAGGGACTGTTGTTCGCTCTTTGTTTATAAATTTGTTTTATTTTGCGAAAAGATTGTGCAGCGGAAATCTAACACTTGGAGCACTTTCAAAACAAATTAACCCAAATTATAAACGGAAGCCAAATTGGCAAAGTTCGTAAGCCAAATTCCCGTCTCGCGTTACGCTCGCTTTGTACCTGTGAAAAGTCGGCTTACAACTGAAAACGGAAAAACTTCAAAAAAAGCGCCAAGCTGCGTGTCAAGGCACAGCTGAGCGTCGCTGCCGGCGTCGAGTTTTGTGACCCTTTACGAGCCCTGCACTAACTTGCAAGGGGTATGCGTGGGTATGTTAGTTTTTTGAATAATTGTCGGCTGATGCATGTTCACCGCGGTTTCGCTTTAACGCGCTTGGGAATTAACCACTAAATTTATTTGAAGTATAACGCGTGGTTTTGGTCGCGGTCTTAGCTTAACGCGTCTGGAAAAAAAAACATTTTCTGTTTTTCGATTGAAAATAATTTTTAAAAAATTTTTATTTAGCATTTGTAAATGCCATCACTTGGCATCTGAACTAAATAAATTTTGAAATTCGAAAACTTTTACTGAATTAGAAAATGGCGGGTACGGAAAACGTTCAGTTCGAACAATTGCACAAGTTGCTTATGTAGAAGATTACAATAACTAGTAAATGCCTGTCTTTATACCATATAAAGTCTTTTTTGTTATCTATTTTTAGAATGCTTTTGATAATTTTTCTTGGTCTCTTCTTAGTACCGTTACACATTTGAGTGGATTTGATTTTCTTAGGAAATAATTATGTGAAAAATTTGTTTTTTTTTTGGGGGGGGGGCAAAAAATGTGTGTTTTTTTAAAAAAAAGTATTAAGTAGTTGTTGCAGAAACACAAAAATTTTTAAATTTTCCTAGAATGCCGCGTAACACATTTTCGGGAACGCGGACGACCGTTAACGAGGTGGGCTACCATCACGGAATGCTCGAGTGTCTCGACAGAAATACGATAGCTAATTTTTAAAAATCCGCTCCTTGGTGTTAACGTGACGCCCATCGCGTGTAACGTGGCGCCTGCTAATGTCTTTCGTAAACGTTTGTAATGTCGTGCGGATCCCAAATTTTCTTACCTAGTTCGTGGCTTACGTTTTGCCACGCCTCTTAGGCTCGTTTGACGTTTGCTGACAGGTACAAATTTTGGACCGAAGAATTCCGAAACGTTATTTTTCGGATGAAAAAAGGTTGATCTTGATGGTCCTGATGGCTGTCTAAGTATTGGCGTGACTTAAGAAAACCAAGAGAAATCACGGCGGTGGATCACTGATGATTTGGGCCTGTTTCGGATATGCAAGAAAGTCTCGGCTATGTTTTATTCCAATAAGAACAAACTCAGAAATCTATATTCAATTGCTGGAGAGTGAATTAATAGATTTTGCAGACGATCTTTACGAAGATAGATGGATTTTTCAACAGGACAACGCTCCAATCCACACCAAAAGCCACAAAGGCTTATTTTTCTTCAAGAAAATACCTGTACTGGTGGCCGGCTATCAGTCCTGACTTGAACCCAATTGAGGACCTCTGGGGTATCCTCTCAGCCAGGATTTATAAAGGTGGGAGGCAGTTCGACTCAATTAAGCATTTAAAGTACGCTTTGCTTGCGAATGGGAGTTAATAAGCAATGATACTCTCCAAAATCTGGCAGATTCCATGCCAAACCGCCTTGCAAAAGTCTTAGAGGCAAAAGGAAAGCACATTAACTATTAAAGTTGATCAAAAGTTTGAACTTAATACAAAATTTTAAGAACTATATAAAATTCACATATACTTATTTCCTAAGAATGAAATACATTTGTTAAATAATAATTTTTTGTTAATAAATATTGAAGTACTGTAAGGCAGTTCTTAGTTACTGGCTCTAGAGCTATAAGTAAAATATACTTGGCTTGAATCGTTTGGTTTAAAACAAGGTTTTTCCAAAAATGTTAATGCACATATACTTATTGCACTGAGGTATTCTGTACCAGAGATTTTGGGTCAAGTACAATTGCCTAAGCATATTATAGGTTCGGCCTGAAGTTTTTTTTATGTGGTCTTCCCATAATAGAGTGCTAGTTAGTGTTATGCCTAGGTTGTCTTTCCTTGTCGACATAATTAATTTTGTTGTTACCTATTTGGATCTTTTGAAGTCCACTATTATTAATTTTTTTTTTGTAAATGATCATACATTTGGTTTTTTTGGGGTTTAATAATAGACCATTATTTTTTGACCAAGCGTTAATAAGAGACAACTCACTATTTGTTACATTCACACACTCAGTAATATTACAAAGAGGACGACTTACATAGATTTGGACGTCATCAGCATACATATGGACTTGACATCTAGACAAAACATTTGGAAGGTCATTTATGTATAACGAGAACAACAGCGGTCCGAGAACTGATCCTTGCGGGACCCTGCGTGATAGAAACTGAAAGGAAGATCTCTGAGAGTTATTTACAATTGCCTGACTTCTTCCACATAGGTAGGAGCTCATAAGGTTAAGGGCGGACGATGCGAAATTGTATAATTTGCTTAGCTTTGTGCAGAGGATTTGATGGTTGACTGAATCAAAAGCCTTGCTAAAGTCCAATAGGGTAAGAAAGGTAACATCGTTTTTCTCAAACTCTTCGCGGATATCGTCACTAATTTTTATTGCTGCAGTGATGCAACTTCTTTGCTTTCTAAACCCTGATTGACATGTGTTTAAGAGAGAGTTTGCTGATAGGAAGACATTTATTTGAGTTGCCATAAGTTGCTCAATTACCTTTGACAAAAACGGCAGAATTGATATGGGTCGAAATTCCGAGTTAGGCTTGGGAATGGGTATAATCTTCGCAGTCTTCCAAAGCGAGAGGGAATGTCGAAGTGGTAAAGACAGTGTTTAGTATGTGTGTTATAAGTGGGAATAACTTGGGCAGCAATATTTTCATAAACTTCGGGCATATATTGTCTGACCTGACTCGTAAGACCGACTGTAGGACGTCACAGACATTAGCACACGCAAAACTAAAGCTACTATCACAACTGTTATACGAAGAATGATTCAGGTACGGGTTTTCTGTTGCTTCAGGGACTTGGATTTGGGTAAATTTTTTTGTTAAGGTCATCAATGTTGACATTGATTTGCTTAGATTGCACTTGCTTGCCTATTCCTAATCTACGGAACTCACTCCATTTTCGGTTAGAATGTAGTACATTGTTAAATTTTTCTTGATAGTGCGAATTTTTGGCAATTTGTATCTTTTGTACTACATTTTTTTGCAATGCCTTATATTGCTCCTTAAAAGCAGATGTCTTGTAAATGCTTTATTGCATTCAGATATTGCACATTTAATTTCTTGGTTGAACCAATGCTTTGGAGTAGACTTTAACATCTTCCGACGAACTGGTACGCATTTGTTAAAATGGTACTCAACGTTTGAATTTAGATGTTCTAATTGCAGATCAGCAGTCAGAAGGGAGTAGGTGAATCTAGAAAATTCAGTGCTTAGAAGGCCGTAGTCAATTTTCTTATAATCTCTATATTCAATAAAATGTTCAGTATAGTCCTTCATTATATCATATGTCAAGAAAATAAGGTCATGTTTTGAGAAAACTGGTGCGGAGACCTGGTCAAAGAATACAGCTTTTGTTGAATCGCTAAAAAAGAATATGTTAAGAAGTGAGTCGTTTGTACCTGTATAATAGGTAGGTACCACTGAGTTTACTAACCTAAGTCCAAGTTCTCCAAAAGAGTCTGGTAGTTGTCTGTCAGAAGGCATGTTGTGGTTTAGGTCGCCTGATAAAACTACGTGAACATAATCTAGGGTCAAAGTAGAGAGTAATAGCCTATTCCATTATGATTACATATTTCGAAATGTACATTATTTTTTTTTTGAGCGTTTCCATAGCATATGTACATATTTTGTTAAAAATAAAAAAAAACAACATTTTTTTCATGCCCTTACTGAGATTTGAATCCAGGTCTTGTTGATTTCTAGTCTCAGGTCTTAACCTCTACACCATTTCTGTTAAGATAGAATAGTCAGCTAAATGTGCTATATAACTCTCAATTATCTTTTCTGGCTTCCATGAAATTCAAATGACATAGATAACAAAAAATGTGAAAACCTTCGGGGCGAATGGACACATATTTGAAATATGTACATTTTTTTTCCTAAGAAGAATGTGGTACATATTATTGAATATGTGATAATATGTGAAAATATGTGCTATAGTGGAAATAGGCTATAAAATAGTTAAGTTGACTATCAATATTTCTATTTGGTCGATAAACACACACTATATCAACATCTTGTTAAATACCCTGGTACCAATCTCGACAAAAATATATTCCATTGCGCATCCAGATACAATTTATGAAAGCGCTATACCTGTTCGTATAAATACCAAACATTTTATTTGCATTATTTTCAGCACACTCCTTTCTTTAACAGGGTATCAACAAGTCGAATCCTTCTACTCTGGATTTATTTAATGCCAGCTTCGCTTCGCTGCTCGCAAGTGTCAGAATGCCGACTAATATTACCATACCCCTCCTCTCCTGTTCCTACACATAGTGGAGACCTTTATATATTCTGAGAACAGCTCTTTTATTTTTTGTTGTTATTATTTTATAATGGAGCACTCACAAAAAAGGTGTCGTAAACAAACAATAGTGGAATTGAAACCAGCATTGCTCTGACGACACTCGGTCGTGGTTGGGCTAGCGTTCGAGGAGCAACATACACTCCCTCACAATGACAAGGGCATGGGCTATGTCACGACATAAACGTTCCCTGGGCGCACGTAGACCTGCTCCCGTGGGATTGATATTAGATGGAATGCCACTCAGAATGGCTAAGAGATCGGAATACTTGTCCACTATGTTGGAACTGGGATCGAGGACTGTAATGAATTAATTAAGTATTTAATGCAGTGTGAAATAAAAATACTTACATATAGTCGAAGGTAATAAAGCATATGGGTTACTACTCTCTGGGGCACCGCCTATACCTCTGCCTCTATTTGAAAGAGACATCAATTGTAATTGTGCCTGCAAGCATTTGGTATACTCCAGTTTGACCATCACTTGCTTGTATTCATTCGCATAGGCCAATGTATTTTTGACAGTGCTAGATGAAGCAGCAGCTGCTGGATTACCCATCGGCACAAGAGTGATTTCCACATACGGCTTTTGGATAGCAAGCGCAGATGCCACCTGTGAGGTGGCTGGAACAACATCGTCTGTGATATCGTTTGGATTGGGTACAGCTGTAACCGTAATATCACTGTACTTGGAACGAACCGATTCAATATCCATATAGTCCATGCTTTCACCTTGATTTTCCATGTTTAAATGAAATAATTGAATAATTTAATTTGACATAAAGTAGGGTCAAATTAACATAGACTACTTGGTTTGAAAAATCTAAAAAAAAAAATCTTAAAATAATGCAAAAAGCGAGAATGCACATGCTGGTTTTAAAATATTAAAAGAAAATTTGTTCTTTCGACCTATCGTCATCTGATTTCCACCAAATTTGGTGAATCTGTTTGAAAACATACAAAATTAACAAGAAGCGAATCTAAGAGCGTTGGGCATTAAAATTTTGTTCAAAAAACCCAATAAATCGAAGCCATTACCTTCTCCGCAATGGCTCAGGCTCTGCTAAAAAAGTTAATGGCCTTGACTGGTGACTCTACCGTCAACTGTTCAAGAAAATC
>JAEIFU010002082.1:0-51283 GCA_018904235.1 Lordiphosa stackelbergi
TCGCCACAAATTTTTAAAAAACGAATGCCATGTCGATTTTGAAATTTGGTGAACCAGCCATCGCTTGCACAAAATGATTGTTCATCCTTATTGGGATACACTTCACCAAGGATAGTTTAGCTTTCGCTTTTAATATTGGTCCAGTCATAGTGCACTTCTTTTTGCCGTTGATTTAAAAGCATTTATAAAGACGAGTTTCCATTTCAGGATATTCAGCGTTGTGCAAGGATTTATTGTTTTGCCTCCTGGTAGTGTACGATACGGCATTCAAAGATTAACTCCTTTTTCGATTTTATACAACTGATGGCGGATTTTGCCACATTGTCGTCTACCGTCAATGATGGTACGTAAGAACTTGTCGTGCCAAATTCTCTTAAAATATTCCACCGTCAGCGCAGGAATGTTCTATCACACGCTGTTCCAAGCGATATTTTGGGTCCACCACTAAAAAATAGCCATTCATAACTAAAGAATATACGCGGACAACGTAATTTGAATGTCAAAATGAAAATGCGCAACAGAACACTAAATGAAATTTGAAATATTCCCAAAACTGCTAGTTCCGTTTATAAAATGCAATGTATTATTCGCAATTTCATTAAATGATCTGCTTCGATGTACTGGGCAGACCATACAAATTAATATAAGTCCGTATCGCCCATATCGCACATTGTCGGTGGTTTTCTATACCTCGGCTATGCATCGATGTATTATGTACAGCTGCTGTTAAGCAGAGGCAACACAATTGTTAAATTTACAGAATTTTAATTTTTTTCTTTTGTAGCTGCCATGTTTACATCACGTGGTAGAAGAAGCCAATGATGGTGGACGGTAGACGGTAGATGGTGGCCATGTGAACACGAATTTCATTTTTCCACCATCTTCTCAACGTTCCGCCTAGATGGACTGTAGTGTGATTAGGCTTTAAGGCTAAATAGTTTGCTTAGACGCCTTTACCGAGTTGTTTTTAATATTTTTGCTTTGGTTTCCAAAGACAAAGTGTTTTTTTACGCTTATTCGACATTTTAAAACTAATTTTGACTTAATTTTTATCCCCGAATATGTGCCTGCTTGTCAAAAGTTTGCATGGAATTGACCAAATATAATTGGGTTAACCAAAAAACCCCAATTGGAATCCGGCACACACAGATTTAGGTATACCCCACTTGTAGGTGAGTTAAAAAGGGGCGACCCAATAAAAAATTTCCCCAGAATTAAAAAAAAACAAAAAACGATATCAAACCAGAGTCCTAGTTTCTGATTGTAAACGGTAAATAAAACACTAATACTAGCTCTTAGTAGTGGATTATTTCTAGTGTGATAATTTTTGTGTGTCCCCTCCACGTAATGTAGTTGCTTTGAAGGGTGTGTTTAGTATCTTATCTCCAAGTTTGAGATTGATACCTTGGCTTGGCTGACTAGACTAACAAAATTAGATTAGAAGGAAGAAAGGCGTAAGTTAAAGTCGGCTCTAACCGACTTCGATATACCCGTTACTCATGTTACTAAAAAACATGTTTAACAGTGTTCCTGCGTCCTAAGTGTGACCACAAAAAGTATGCAACATTTTTTAGGGTGGGAGGGGCGGGGAGGGGGGCTTGAGTTCACTTTTTTGCTCATAACTTGAGAACCGTTCATCCGATCTTTATCATTCCTTCGGCAAATCGATTCATTTTGCTAATTACTAACTATCTCTAGAAGGTACGAATCCTCTATCTTTAAAACTGTAGGAGATATAACTTTTTTCCAAATTGCGGGGGGCGGGAGGGGGCGTGGCCAAAATTTGAAACAAACTTGATCTGCGTGCAGATAAAGAAGCATTGTCCCATACATGTCAAACCTCTATCTCTTACCATCTCTGAGATCTAGGTGTTCATACGGACGGACGGACGGACGGACGGACGGACAGACGGACAAGGCTAAATCGACTCGGCTGTTGATGCTGATCAAGAATATATATACTTTATATGGTCGGAAATGATTCCTTCTGCCTGTTACATACATTTGCACGACTTTAGTATACCCTTTTTACTCTACGAGTAACGGGTATAAACACCTGAAAAATGTGAGGTTTTATCTTGTGTCAAAACACTTTCTTGACCTACTGTATATATCGAATACAACTGGCCCTCAGCGTGTTCTGCAATCGATAAGTCTCTAGTCGACTATTGCTGATTTGCCATCTCTAATAGCAAAAATGTCTGCGGCTCGTTTATGTCGTTTATTTTCCACTAATTTAACCAAAAATGCTGTCCACACAAACCCTGTGGGTGGTAAAAGCTTGGTGTCAGGCGTGGCCGTAACCAAAAATGGCAAAACCATTGTGGCCTGGCATCCAGATGTGACATTTCCCTATGAACACACCAAGCCGCTGCCGCAAATGATTGCAACACACAGCTCCGAGGTAATCAAGGAGGCAAGTTTACAATCAGCCGTACAGGCTCCTAAGAACAAACATCCGGAGGTGGCGCGACGGGGGCTAATGAATCTAACCCACACTACCAAGCATCGTTGGTTCCCAGAGCACGCGACAAGAAGGCCAAAAAGACGCCCATGGACAGGCCGTATTTGTAAAGTTATATAATAAAATTTTGTTAATCAAAGCGTTATCGTTTGGTGAAAACATTTAGTAAATCGGAAATGGGAATATCCGCCTGCGGGGGTGCTGCCGAAGATGGTATGGAGGTAATGGAGTTGTTGCGATGCTGTGGAAAGGTGGGCATCATGCAGGGATCGCAAGCCTGGGGTGGGTCCACAAAATATTTGCTGTTTAGACACTCCTCGGCGGTGGCTCTGGTGCAAGGATTGTAAATGAATAAAATATTTAAAAGGCTGCGACCCGATTGGCCCAGCATGTGGAATTTGGTTTTTAGATTATTGTAAAGGCTGTCCGCTCAAGGTAAAGTTGTGGACAGCAGGCATTTCAGCAAATCCCGGCCAAATGGTTTCCGAAGGAGCTCCCAGTAAATCTATGATCTTATCCAGCTGGGCTATCTCCGAGTTGCCAGGCAACAAGGTTTGCCCAACAAGAGTTCACCCTAAATGCAACCAAAGGCCCACATATCCACGGCGGTGGTGTGACTGCGACTGCTAAAAAGTAGTTCAGGGCACGATACCACAGGGTGACCATTTGGGGAGTCATGGGGCAAGGAGGGATTGCTATACATGCAGGCCAGGCCAAAGTCAGCTGTAGGGAAGGAAAATAAAGGCATGTGGTTTGAGTTTAAGGTCTACTGGCTTACCCGCTTTGATGCAACCCTTGTCGGTCATTAAAAGATTGGATACTTTCAAATCTCGATGGATTATATAGCGGGCATGCATATGTTTCCAAGGCACGCACAACTTGCAGGGTAATGCCACTTCACCTCGGATTCGGTAAAGGGCTACGACAGTGTTATCCAACACCGAGGCCAGGTCCTGCTCACAGAAATCCATGACTAGGAAAATGCTGTCCAAACTTTTACCCACCACCACCTCGCGTAGACGCACTATATTCTCATGCTGACACTGTTTGAGGATCATTATCTCCCTTAAACCGCTGACGGGCAAACCATCTTTCTCCTGATCCATGCTACCTTTTTTCAAAGCCACAATTTCATTGCTACGTGTATCACAGGCGCGATCTGTTAGCAAGGAATGGCCAAATTAAACCTAAATCTGGCTGTCACCTCAGAGCTACTTACAAACTATGCCGTAGCTGCCTTCCCACCCTTACGTTTTAGCTTCTCAAACTCTGACACAGCGCCAGCGTCCATACTAAGAGTAGTTAAAAGTTAAAGATGATTTATGGTTTGTATTTGTTAAGCAACTTACCACATCCTGTTCCGGTATGGGCTTAGGATCTCCACTATTTAGTGAAATCAAAAACCCCTTACGTGTAACAGGAGCCTGTGGATCTGGATTTTCGTTAGCATTTTCCGACTTGGGGCCGGACATGGCCAAAAATTAATCTAATCCTCCAGTCAATTTTGCTTTGTTTATATCTCCCAACCAGGGCTGGCCACTTTCGATTATTTTCTAAGAACTCCAAGTATCGTTTCGTTTTAGGCGCGCAAATTCAAAGCAAAAACAAATTCTTTTCGTAACTTTCTTAAGCACGATTTATGGAAAGTGAAATTGCACCCGAAAGAAATTTCGTTAACATAACCAAATGTGCATGCCTTGGGCATTAAATTTTAAGCGAACTTGTCATACGCAAGTGTTAAAATCTTCGCATACTACCAATTATCACCTTGAACTTGGCCATTTATAGTCCAACCCAAGCCGCCCCGGCTATAAAAGTCCAAACCGTTGTTAGCTAGTGCATCATTTCGGTTCTGCAGCAACTGTGGTTCAAGTGTTTGTGTCTTAACCAAAAGGATTTATAACAAAAAAGCAAAAAAAAATGCATAAAAACTTAATTTGGTTATGCGGCTGTGTTGTTGGTGGTGTACTTCACCCTTGTGTTTTGTGAGGAAACGGAAAATACAAGATCAATCTGAACTATTGGATACGCCAGAGGAAATCTTAAAAACTATCGGGCAAGAGCTGGTGCAAGTTGAGGGACGTACTCGCCGTCATCGTCATCATTTTTGGTGTAAGTCTTTAGGGTACATAAAAAATATAAGTTAAATTCTGGTCAGGAATCCATTGGAGGATTTTTGATTATCCATTTCTACTGGATATTATCGTATCCTTTCGATTTGGCCCCCCTACTGAGTTTACAACTTTGCTAGCAGACCTATTTCCTGTACAAAGGTCAGGATTTTCGTGGGTGTAGAATGTGTTTCCCAAATCTGCTGATTTTGCTCTTCGCTAGAGTATGTCAGTGTGCTAGTATATGCTCAGAGGACTCCTCCTTCTCTTCACTATATCTGCATAGTTACCCAACTTATTATTCAACTAAAACATATGGCTCCGCAGTCTTTAGTGGCCCGTGTAGAGCCCTATCAGAATCCTGAGGGCACTCTTTCCTTTTTGGATTAACTTTTGGAACCTATTCTGAGTGTGGTTCTCTATTAATGCTTTACCTTGTCTCATCCCCCTGGTGTTTACCCAGGAAACTGTTCTAAGCGTCTTCTTTTTCTTTCTAAGGAGAATTTATATGATGTATTAGCCTATGCCGTTTCCGGGGATATTGTTATGTTCCTTTGATTTTAAATTATATTTTATTGATCTTCGATATTCATTCAAAAAAGATAGCAAAAATTTTTGCCAATAGGATAATTTTACAAGAAAAAGAAACCATATTTGAATGTCCAGTAAAGTAACTGGCTTTACAAAGTTCATTACAAAATATATAAAAAGAATAACAAAATAAACGTAATTTTCAACTTGGTTTCTAAAAAAAACCGTCCGTTGAACTGTACCGAGTAAATTAGTTAATCGTAACTTAAATTGTAGGTAAATTAGTTAAATTTACTAAAAAATCGTCAATAGTGATCCTCCAACGATATTTTGTAGCTTCCTGAATATATGGCTCTGGCCTAGTCTTTAAACATTTCCCTTTCCACTTCGCTAATATTGCTAATGATTTCCGCGTGTAAATGTATTACGCAATTGCAATCATTTGTCAAGTTCCTTCAGGAAGAGAAACAACCCGTTTCTTCTAAAAGCATCTGTTTCGCTATGAGCTTCGGTCAGAAAAAATGTCTTTACAGCGTATAAGTATACAGCGACCCCTGTTTCTATGTAAATATGTATAGACTTCAAGAAATTCGATCGACAAACTGTTTAACTCTAGTTCGACATTTTGAGGTTTTAAGCAAATTTAGGGCCGATTTCTCTTCTTCAAAATAGCTTCTATTTATCAGATAGGTTTATGTGACATATAGATCTACGCAGAAGATGAGAAATCGGCCCTTAGGAATGTATTCTAATAAATTTTTTAAAATTCACTCCTCAACGCAATTCTCCAATGTATTCTAAGGTTCAGGCTATTTTCATGAATTTAGGTTGAAATCAAAACTTTCTTTGATCGATCTGAGCTCACAAATGCATTTTTAGATTTCTTTAGATTAGATAAAAGTAACTTATTTCCATACAAAATTTCCCAAGTATTTTCCTGGTTGACGGATTTGACATATTTAGTGAATTTTGACAACGAATAATCTTAACTGAGAACCACAATAGAACATAAAACTACAAGGAGAAGTCCCTAATTAATTTGTTTGATAGCAACCATTGTTTATAAGAAGATCTCTACATATCGGATCATTGAGGGCATAGTAGGCCCTGAAAGTCCCCACTTGAGGTGTACCCGTGACGTGAATTTGAACGTGTCACGGTATGTCACGACCTGATCGTGAGCAAAGACAGAGTTTCGTGCCGGAGTATACGTAATCCGTGCGTGTTTTGTGTGAGAGCCAAAGTAATATAAGATATGCAGTACTCACGAAATGTTTCTGGAATTTTGGAATTTTCTTTAATTTTATCTTGCTTTCCATATCATTAATAAAGAAATCCATTAAAAAAGTGACTTCAAAATCAGTTAAGAATCATTGTCTTGTTTTTAAATCCAGAATTCAATTAACATTGTATTCTTTCTTATGAGAAGCAGAACGAGGATTTTTTAAAGGCCTATACTCAGATGAGATAAATTTTTAGTTTGATACGATATTTCACATGAATAGAAACAATTTCATACAAATAAGATGCCTTTTCATACGTATTCAGATTTCAAAGCTGTACAAAATTGTTTGAAATATCGTACCAAACTAAAAATTTATCTCATCTGAGTATAGGCCTTAAAGTTAAAGAAATCTGTATCAATCTTGCAATCAACAGTATTGTGCAAATCGATAAAGAAGAGCTGAACTCTTCTAAGAGCAGTAATAAACTATTTTCTTAGTTTTTAGATTCATCGTACAAGAGTCCAAAGTCTTATAAAGAATATATAAGTGATCCAATTCAAAATTACATAAAGTTTCCTAATGAAATTGTATTTGCAATTTTTGAGATATATATCGTATTTTAAAAGAAAGGCGAACAGAGCTATTAAGCGAAAATATTAATAGGATTATATATTTAAATAAAAAAATAAAATATGGAACTATGGAATAAAAGAAAAGTTTAACCCTTGATTTTAAGTGTTTATGTAGGAATATAAAGTCCCTTATTTAAGTTGTTTATAACTAAAATCTCGTAAGAGATGCATTTTAATCGTGCGTGATCATTCGTGACGCCTTAAATCGCGAAACGCTCGTTTTCCGCTCCGCTTCCTTAACGTGCGTAATTCGAGATTTTTATTTCGCTCACGCACGCACCTCTAGACCCCACTCTGAATGGGATCATGTAACCCTAATGACTTGGGGCGGAACATTGAACGATATCTAAGCCAGTACAGTTTAACTTCCAAATAGCGAATCTCAAGGTAACAAAAAAACAAAGTTCTCGTAATGTGGAGAAAGAATACGAAATTGTAGTCTTCAGGAAACGAATTCGTTATTTAAAGAACATCGTTGTCATAGAGATGTTCGACTGTAGTATAGGACAATTAATATTAAGGGCTCAATTGTCTTCCAATCCTCCCCTAAGAAATCTGTGTAGATCACATCTTGCTTCATTTGAAGCCTCTTTTAAGGGTAAATTCCAAGCTTATTGGAAAGTCTGCTGTGTTCAGTTTGTTAACCATTTGAATGTATTCCATTATGCATTAAAATCTTTGTGTAGAATTGTCTGCATTGACTGTCTGCTAAGCAGAAACTCTAGGATTGTTTTGTAAGTCAGCAGCTACTGCAGCAAAAGTTTTCTCCGTCCGAACTGAAGGAATTCAATGGTAAAGTCTTTTTGCGACTGTCTCATGCTCGCCAAAACTGTTTATAGCCTCATTATGGTCCCTCTGCCGAGGTATTTCCACCAGTTTTAGTATCGCAGCTACCAGTTTTTGTTAAATCTAAAGACCAATCTACTAAATCAAAAAATTAAGCAGATTGCTCAAATGGAAAAAATGAATTATATTATTTTTTTTGCTAGAGGCTTTCATCAGGCTTATTCTGCAAGGGTTTTAGTTTGTTTAAAGTTTGTTAGTTTAAGCTTAGATAAATTGCTAAGCTTTGCCATTTACCTTTAATTAAAGACTTCACTTTTTTGCATTTGGATTGGAAAAATGATGCAAGGGACTTAGAAGAAAATTATAATAAGAGGGTAAGAGGGTAATAAGCTTACCAATGCAGTTCTTCAGAAAAAATCAGAAATTCTTTCACTAGCTGGCTTAAATGAGTCATCAAAGTCATTTCCAAATCGCTTTCGATCAAAAAACCTCCCAAATCAATTTCATCTTCCAAACTATAAACTCATTTTCATAGTAATTCCAAATTCTCAAGTCTTTTTATAGGTAGTTGACCCGTTTTTGGGTAGAAAGCGGTTTGTAGAACACCTGGGAATTAAGAATGAATGGAATGGTATCATGGGTTAGTTTGCCATCACAGATACTTACTCCAACATCGGGTATACATACCAGAGAACGTCTTCGTTCGATTGCCTATAACTCTACTATTCCTTAACTCTATCCTAATATAAAGATGTGTGTGCAAAGACACATCTGTCTATATAAGTGGTCTGCGTTGGCCACAAGGTTGGTTTTTTCACACAATGCTTGCGTCCGTGAAAGGAATACATACATATTGCCTCCCACAATGCATTTCAAATGGTTCCCACCTAATGGTAGACCCCTTCAAGTACTTGACGCTTGTCAAATTGTAAATGAATCTAATGATAGGCTGCGTTAGGATCTTGTTCAAGTTTGCACAACCTGATTAGTGACCTTTTAGAGATGATCCGAATTTTGTTTCACCTACATAAATCGTGGACTAAAATCTCTGGCTTGAAATAATGATTCCAAATACGAATCCTAAACAGCTTCTTTGTTACTTAAGATCTTTTACACAGTGAAAGAGCTATTTCTGATCTGTTGGTTACCCAATCTTGCTGGCAGTCCCCTATTATTCACATAACAATTAGCACTAAGCCGTCGCCTTCTCGAAATCTGATTTGTTTTTATTTTGGATCAAAATATTTGTGCTTAGCACTTGGGTACTTTCTTTGGAAAGTTTTCCTCCAATTGGTTTATCACGACAATTAACAATTAACACTTTTCACTTTCAATCTTTGGGCTGACGGCTAACACTTCTTCTTCGATGATTGTGGTAGATCACGTCTTGGATAGAATTTCGTGTGAAAGTTATGAGATGGAATATTTTGTAATAAATTGTGTAATTTTGATTTCAGTGCGTCACTTGTGGCCTTTGGCGATTGCCTATTGGATTAAGGTGAAGGTGATAATAGTGTCCTTCTTTGTGGGTAGCGCTATATATGTGGGTTTCCGCTATTTCTTGCCCCAATATCATCATCACAAATGCCCGGAGATTGTGCTGGATCATCCGTGAGTAACAGTAACTTGAAGTGATAAAAAGGTAATGGTTATTAATGTATACTTTTTAAAGACCTCCCTCGTTTAGTCATCATGATCATATACCCTACTCCTTGGATCATGAACATGCTTCACATATACCCTACTCTTCACATTATGATGCACCCACTTCGTTTGACTCCAGTTCGTTTGAGCCTTATTCGGCCTATGGTGGTTATGCCTCAGGACCAGAAGCAGATGTACACAGTGAAGGGCCACCGGCTCATGGTGATAGACGTAAACGTGGCAAGCGTAGCAGTGACACTGTGGAGCAGCAGAAGGAGAAGGAGGAGGAGTCAAGCCGTCAAAGTCAAATGCCCGCTGAAGAGCAGTGAGTTTCTTACTACGTTTAGGCTATGAAATCATAATATCTGGCAACACCAACGCAACGTTAAGTGGTCATCGCCGAACGGCAAATTCATAGTCAGGCCCACCACGTCGTCGTAGCGATTTTACATATAAAATTCCTAAAACTTGATGTCGCCTTGATGCTGCACACTTCTGGACCGTGCATAAACACCATTTCATGAATTTGCAATGGGCGAACAACGTGCGCGCAGTATTTTTTTTTTTCTTTTTTGTTAGGGGGGAAAGCATTAAAATCCAAAAAGTGTGGGACTCGGAATTCCTCACCCACTAAAACCACCCCTACTCTCCGTTTCCCTCTTGCGGAACTACCGCTAAGTATTACTTCACAAGGGGGAGATGGCACGAAGGCCTCCATTAGATTCCTATCTAGGGGTTGAAGTCGAATTGCGCTGTCGTTCAGCGCGACGCAAGGATTTCATTACCTCGGCAGCCATGGTGCACATAGCATTCCAATTGTTTTGCGAGCTAAGTAGGATGTCCACCAAGTCAGTGATTGTGAATGGCCTCCCAATACCTAGGCTTAGCTCTTCCCGTTCGGCAGCGAATCTCGGACAGACAAAGAATATATGTTCTGCGTCTTCTATGGTCCGCGTACAGTGTGTACAAAACGGATCTGTCTCATGCTTCAATCTATAAAGATAGGATTTGAAGCATCCATGTCCGGTCAGTAGCTGTAATAGGTAAAAGTCAGTTTGTCCGTGCTGTCTACCAACCCACGGCGTTAAGTCCGCAATCAGTCTTCTTGTCCAGCTGCCGTTGGTGGTAGCACTCCACCTCGCTTGCCATTTCGTCATCGTCCTCTCTCGTCGATGCTCATCTGCTTCTCTGCTTTCCATCGCTAACAGATCCAGTGGTACCATTCCAGCTAGAACTAGCGCCGCGTCCTCCGACACAGTCTTGAAGCTGCAGGTAACTCGAAGAACACACCTCCTGTATGCTCTTTTGCATCCTCGGCTGTATGATGGCACTGTCATTGCAGGGGCCCATATCGGTGCTGCGTACATTATAATAGACCTGACTACGTTGCAGATCAACCATCTGCTACGCTGTCGAGGGCCACCTATATTTGCCATAATACCCGATAAGGCATTTGTTGCTCTGATGGCCTTTTCCTCCACGTAAGCCTTTTCCTCTAAGTACGCAGGTACTTTTTAGCCTCCTTCGATGTTATGCGCTGGTCTCCGCAGTGATGTTGGCAGTTTCCACACGTTTCCTGCTGCTGATAAGAACTGCTTCGGTTTTATGGGGAGCCAGGCTCAGCCCGTTGTCCTCTAGCCAGTCAGTCACTCGCACTATAGCGTCGTTGGTTTTAGACTGCACATCCTCCAACTTCTTGGCTACTGAGACGATCGCGATGTCATCTGCAAAGCCAACAATGCTGACGCCTATCGGCGTAGCTAGCCTAAGGACTCCATCATACATCACGTTCCACAAGATCGGTCCTATAACTGAGCCCTGTGGCACGCCGCACGTGCGCGCAGTATGAAGATAGGCAACTGCCACTGCTTGCCGATGGTCGTCATGTGCATTCTCGTTGTTCTCCCTGCAAGCATCAAAGCTACATTAAATTTTACCTTTCCAATTTTACACTCACTTTCCAACCGTGCATAAACCTTAATTTAAGCAGTTTATTTACACACAAAAGTTGACTTTTTATTCGCAATCTGAGCCGCAGGCAGCTTAAGTTTCCTTGGTGTTGCCAGATCGTTTGCTCTTTCATATGTGAAAATTTTTAATAACATTTTATTTTACAGAATTGCTGACTTTATGTTTGCCTTTTTGGGTTTGGACTCTAAGGCCTGTCGTCGTCGTTTTGTATGCGAAATGGAATTCCGTTCCAAATTGAATCCTTTAAGCAGCATGGCTTTCCGCATAGTAGGACGTGGCTTTTTTGAAAAGTATACAAATGCCCATAATCCTCTAGCTCAGGCCTCTAGTTTTTTGGAGTGCGCAGAGGTGAATCCGGAATGTATTTTCATGGAGAATGAAGAACCCACGGAACAGGAACAAGAGCAGGTCACAGAGCCCATCAATTTGGACTCACAGAATGAGATTAATCTTTTGGCCGAACGACGTCATGCCAAACTGAAACATGGTCGAGGTGATCGCCAGCTAAAACCCTTAGCCGAGCATATTTTAACACAGTAGGCGGGGGTCCTTTTAATTAAACTATTTATTTATTTATTTAGCTATAAGAGTGAAGAATGAAAAGGAAAACACACAAACAATAAACTTGCCTCAAATATATGTAAAAAGAATATAATTTTGTAAACCAAATACCTAAATCTTCTTGGACTTTTTCTTTTTAATGGCATTTATTTGCTCTGCCATTTGTTCAATCTCCCGCTGATTGATTATAGGTTCATTTTTGCGCATTTGCGTTTTGGTCTTTTGCCTTTGGGCCAAATCGGCGGCCACATCATTCAGCTTGGACCACACAAAACTAAGAAAATTTACAGCCAAATCTTGTTTGAAGAAAGCAATGGCCACCAAAGCAATGAGTATTAAGGCGGAGATGGAATTCTGATTGAGATCTGCCTCAGCGGCACGCACCTCTGGCTTAAAGTCCAGTTGTATGAACACGGAACATCTGTCGGCCACAAAACTGGCAGAGGGTAACTTATAGCTGTAGGTTTTGTCCGAAAGTGTGGACTGTAATTCCACCACATAGCTTTTGCCATCTAGGGGTATGCGTGGAAAATATACCATAATGCCAGGATTTAAGCTAGATTTGGGATTAAGAGGTGAGGCCACACGTTGTGAGAATACTGGTGAATCGGAGGCCCCACGTCGATACATCACAATGCGTAGGGTTTTATAATGCTCATTAAGTGAGGCCGTAATGCGTGCTGTTATATCCACTATCTTGATGGGATTAATGGCTATCAAATTAATATCTCTAACATCTTCTTGACCCACTTTAACATTATATTGCGGGGGTAGAGAACGTTCTACATTCTCCGTATCGGGTACCACACGTACGGTATAAGAGCAACCCGGTTGTAGGCCACGTATGCGATATTGTCCATTGATTTCGCTGGTAGCCTCCTCCTCTTGATGTTGGCAACTTTCATCGGCTGTGGCCTTTACATTTACCCCCCCAAAGGGATCACCATTGAGTGAGTTGATCGAACCAAAGATGGAATAGGCAAAGCGTTTACCTCTGTTAAAAGAAAGAATTTAATTAGCCTTTAACATTTGAAACATGTCATTTACTTACATCAAAGTCACTTCCAAGGTTTCGCCATCCTTAATATCAATCATTTTGCTATTGGGTTCAAATTTGTACTCCTTCATCATGGGACGCAGATAATATTCCGAAGGTGACAGCGAATGAAAGTTAATGGCTCCCTTCTCTCCGGTTACCAGATTCTTGCGATAGCTTTCCCCACCGCTAAGTGATAGCAATACCCCATTTAAAGGCTGTCCTGCCTCATCCTGTACACTCACTCTTATCTCGCAGAGTTTGTGTGCTTTGAAACTGTTTGACTGACGATTATAGTCACCAAACACATACGATTCCTTCTCTGCCTTTAAATCGAATTTCAAACTTTCATCAATGGGTCCAAATTTGAATTCACCCGTGACCGAAGTTAAGGTTTCTTGGGGCTTTAAGTCCGGCTGATCTGGGAAGGTCAAGGTAATTTTGGCTTCCTTAATGGCTGGCACCACTTTGCCTCTTAAAATCAAACCCCTGGTGGCCACAAAATTGAAAGCTATATCCTTACAATCACTGCCGCCCACTATTTGCTCTTGCTGTGGACTAAACAATAAGATGTCACTTAAAGGAGTCACTTTAAGTACCTCCTCGGGCTTAAGATAGGTATCATAGCGATAGGCAAATTTGCCATCCACTTTGTGAGCCTCAGCAATGGGGGTTATCAGCTGCTGACCCAAAGCTTCGGATTCTACCATTAATTTAAGGGAATCAGCATTGGGTTCGCTGGACAACACTCTCAAGCCTGTCTTATGGGCTATGGCATTGATTATCAAGGTTTGCAATTGATCGGGCTCTGGTGTTATAAATCTAGTAGGCAAAGAATCATCATACAGATGGCAGCCCTCCAGTTTGAAGTCATAACTGCCATATTTGGACACACAAAAGGTGTTTACCCCGGACAGTATTTTCAAGGTTTCAGTGTTAGCCTGGGATTCGGTTTCTGGATTTGATACATGGGTATAACGCATCTATAAAGAAAGAGAATCAGCCACACATCAAGTTGGGGTTATATATAAAAACTTACCAAAGCACGATGACTGGATATTATGGAAACCTCATAGCCCTTGTGCACAAAGGGAGGAGCTTGCTCTTCGGCCGCATTTACATTTATGAACACACGCGTGGATTCATAGCAAAGATTAGCCTGGGGTATGGTGAGCTCATAGGGACCAGGTAAGACATCCTTAAACACATACTTGCCGCCTGTAAAAATTTAGTAGAAAAAAAGTAAATTTATCAGAGGTCACAAATATGTCTCTTCCAGGGAATCAAACCGGAACCTTATATCGAAAAAAACGATTAAAACTCAGAATCAGAACCAACATTTGAAATTTTGTGAGTACCGGTATTCGAGAACCAAAAAGACCGGAAAGAACCTAAGCGTTGTGCCGGTACAGTTTCAATTCTGAGCAACAACTATACTGCAAATCTGGCACTTAGTTTTGTGGCATCCTATATTCTTAGATCCTTATTATAATGTCATGATAACCTTTGAAAAAAGTACTTGTGTTATCCATTTCTCTTTAAGTCAAACTTAATGAGGAAAGCAGCTTTGACCAAGGCTGCAAACCTCTGAAATTCTGAAGAAGTTTCGATCCGGGAGTTCAAGCTGTTTGGAAAGTGTTAGGTTCTCAAACCGGTTCCTTAATTTATCGAATCTTATGTTTTGGTTCGAAGCTTGCTTCATGAATTCTGATATCGTTGAGATATTTTTTGGTAAACAATAAAAATGGACCTCACCTCATTCATTATAGAAATCACTCATCAGTTCTCTATCAGGGCTTACAAATGTTGCTATGTAAATCAATAAACAGATTTGATTTAACAACTTGACTTTATTTCCCTCTCGAAGCCGTAATATGCAGTTTGTATATAATTTTTGAAATGATAATGCTCCGATTTAGCATATATTGTGATAATTTAAGAAGCTCATAAAATTTTACTAGATATATTCTTTGAACCGAACCTTTTGCAAACTGAAGAGGTCCGGTTTAGGTCCAGGTTCGGGAGTCTAAAAATTTTAAAGGTTCGGTTGTGGGTGCGGTTCGATTAAGCCAAAATCCCGAACCGATCTGATACTGCGGGTTCGGTTCAGCACCGGTTGACAGTGAAGGCTAATTGGATTCATACATGTATTTGAATAAGAAACAGAACAATTCCAATAGATCAGTATTTTCCCAAACAGTTGAACGGCTTCAAACATCATAATTTTTTCTGAAAAACGTACCCAAAATAAAGAAGATGCAAATACGACAAAGCTTAAACATTTGCCTTTGAGAAGGGCAAGTAAGCGTAGAACGTTTAATTTTTGGAGTGTAATTATTCTGTAATCGCTAAAAAATTTGATGGACGCAAAACCAATGTCTTTTCTACCGGTACGTACCGGTATACCGAAATAAAAATGAATACCGAAATGATATTGGACCCAAAACAGAACCTTTTACCGAAACTTATGTTTCGATATTCGTATTTCAGTTCCGCTTCTGGTACGTAGGTGTAACTTATGATTCTATTTTATCTATTTTATTTCGGTATTCGGTTCCGTATCGGTACATAGTACCGGTTCTGACCGGTAAAATTAACAGACATTGTAAAATTGAAGTCCAAACAAAGTGGGTAAGCAAGCTATACACATGTATATGTACATAAATGATCAATTTTATTCGCGTGTGTTTGCCACAGAAAATAACAAGAATTTATCATCAATAAACCGAGAACCAGAAGTTTTCTTTTCATGTGCTTAAATTTTCTGATCGACTTTATTGTCAAGTAGCCGTGAGATTGCGAAATGTATCTTATTATAAATTTTGGTTTCGTGACCGCCGTATTGGAATACTTACATACAGGGTGTTCATAAACTTTTCGTCAGAACTTTCATACATCATAACGGTTATGAATAGAAAAATATCTTTTTTTTATAAAGGGATAAGGTACGTTAACAAGTTATTACATGCAGATTAGATGAAGTTTTTTTATTCTAAATCAAAGTTATGTCAAATAATTTTCAAAAATTTATTTATTGGAATTCATTTGACATTTTCCAAAAAAAAGTTTGTAGTGTGATATTGAGAGTAATAACTCAGTTCTATAAATTGAGAGGTTTTGTGAGTATTCAGAGAATCTTCACCTGATTCCTGCGCTCCTACTCATGCTGGTTACGAGTTGGTATGTCAAAGCCATATCTTAGTTTTCGTTTCCAAGATATTCGCGAAAAACTAAATTTCGTATGCCACACAACTTATCAATGCAACTGAGAAAAATCAAACACACCATATAAAGTTTTAAAATTATAAATCATACGACACGTTCACAAAATACAAATTTTTACAACGAAGTTATTAGTTCACTTCAATTGCTGTCATTATTTGAAATTCAAAAAGACAACTATATTTGTGAAAATATGGCAAAAGAGAGGTAAATTCCGTTGTTCAAATCTCCATACGACCCATTCATTCTTCCAAATGTAGACGCCTGCAGATCTGCCAATTTTAAAAAAGTTGGTTCCAGTTAAAAAAGAACGAGTAAGAAGCATTTAGATCCTCTTAAGTCAGCCATAATCGAATTTGCAAAAACGAGTAACGAGTGCAAAGAACGAGTAAGAAGCATTTAGATCAGGGGTGCCCAAAACGAGCTTACCAGCGCGTCAAAACTAATACAAATGCACTAAATATATCCAAGCAATAACAACAATAAGAGAGAGAAAGAGAAACCCGATTTTTGTTTGTGCGTGTGAGTGGTCGTTGCTACGCAGATTTGCTCGATAGCCCGAAAAGCGCTCGGCCTGTACGCATAAGCAATTTGTTGTTGCGTTCGAGTTTCGAGAAACGAAGATGAGAGAGAGAAGAGAGGCACATATGATGTTTTTGGGTTTTCACCCGCTCTGAGCCCCCCAAAAACAAAGCGCAGCCCACCATATGATTTTGTTTTTGCTTTTTTGTTGGCTTATAACATGCGTAAAATCTATACGCGCAGACTATTCCTTTGCGTACCACAACAATACACATTTCGTGCTTTGCGGAAAAAACAAGCCCCCGATTTAGATCCTCTTAAGTCAGCCATAGTCGATTAAGCAAGAAGAATAAAAGTCTAAATAATGTTCTATATGGGTTTATCTGATCACTTTCAATAAGCTCTATTATTTGTGATAAGGCTGATTTTGGGCTATTTTTCGTTTTCGTATATATACTTTCGTTGCTGTTTTAGATTTAGTCTTCCACACAGAAACATTTAATATCTGTTGTCACTCTCTCACGCACTACACCGTAGGCGCAGTTAGCAACTCTGAATATAGAGATGACACTCTCTCGCGCTCTACATCATGGGTGGAGGTAGCAGCTCTGAATAAAGCGATGACTAAATGACTTGGCGGCAGCTACGGAAATTAAAACTGTACCGGTGCAATGTTTAGGTTCTTTTCGGTCTAAAAATATCGATTCTCGAATACCGGTATACAAAATCATAAAAATATCGTTTCCGGTTTTGAGTTTTAATCGTTTCTTTTCGGTATACCGGGTTCCGGTTTTGGTTTTATTCCCTGGTCTCTTCATATTGAAGAGATTTTTTAAACTTACGATGTGCCTTGGCTTTCCATTTGTTATCCGTGGGTTGACCCGTTGCATCCAAAGCCTGCAGTGTTACCTCAGCTAATGTACAGCTAGCGGTGGCATCTGGCAGACACTGCAATTCACCTCTTATCGTAGCACGCAGCTGTGAGAAGCTAATACCATTTATGGGCATATCCTTGACTTCAGTTTGCTGTTGCACCGGAAAGAATTGTACACCACTGGCCTTGTCCGCCTCGGTGGTTAAAACTTCAATGTTATATTTACCCACTGGTAAATAGGCACACCAGCTGCCACTCTCTGGCTTGGTAGTGGCTGTGGTATGGAATGTGGAGCCGATTTTGGTTAAGCCCACCACATAGGATTTCGTGGACACAACTTTGCCGCATACCTCATAAGCTGCTGGCACTATAATGGGCAGACTAGCCGTAGTTATTTGTGCCTTGACTTGAAGTGGTGTAAACTGCAGTTGAGTTGATTCAATTTCAATGTTATAAGTGCCCGCCTTGAGGTTCTCCAGTGTGTAACCACCCTGGTTATCAGTTACGGCCACTTTTTGTTGGTTCAGTTTAACAATGGCCGATTTGAGGGGGGCTCCACCCACTGCTGTCAAAACCTGACCCGAAATGGTAAAGCCTGTTATCTTAAATTCCTCTTTCATTTGAAGCGTATCTTTGCCCACTTCCAGTTCTATATAATCTGGGCTCAAATGCAGTTTCAGCAGGGGATTCTCATTAATGGCTCTCAGTAAGTATTTGCCTGAAGGAACATTCTTAAAAGTGTACTCTCCGGACTTATCCAACAATGCATAACAATTAGCTGAAGATTCGTAGTCCAATTTTAAACTTTGCTTGTGTGGGACAGGGGCCAACTCGCACTTGGTTTCCAGGGTTTGCTAAGAATTACAAGGTAAACTTTTAGAATGCCAAAAAAAACTTTAATTTACTTTCAACTTACCCCCTTCTTTTTGTACAAAGCCACTCCCAGTTGTCCCGGCAGCTGATTACTTGTTTCAAATCGTCCATTGATATCAAAACCAGACACCACCAATGAGTTCTCCGGCAGCTCTGTGTTTCCACTAACCACCAGCACATTATGCTCCGACTTGGAGAAATGCCATTTGGCGTGTGTGGCTTTGACCACATATTTGCCCGGTATAATGGGTGTAAACGAAAAGATGCCATTGATATCCGTTTTGGAACGCCTCACTTCACCCTGTTCCGAGAGCAATTCCACATCCACATCACGTGCTCCACTGCCCGTGGCCAAGGCCACTTTGCCCGTTATGCCAAAACCCTTGAACACAAAGTTCACATCTTTGCCCTGACTGCACACGTCATGCTTGCCATCGAAATTTAGTTCAACATGTTCCGGCTCAAAACTCCAGCCCGGCGGAGGAGAAATGCTGAGTAAATATTCCCCCTTGTCATAAATGGGCAGAAAATAATAACCATTGGAGGGTGAGCAGTCGGTTTTATCCTTAAGTGAGCCCTGTTTGGTCAAACTGGAAAGTAGGTTAAAAATTTTATGATTTAATTAGGCAAACATGAGACAGCGGGTTGGTTGGTCGGTGTCTTATCAGCTGGAGTCGGCAAACTTACAGTTTGATTTCCACTTTGGAAAAGTCTATTTCGGCATGACTCTTGATGAAACCGCCACAACCTATCACTTCGTTGGCCTGTCCACTGACTTGGACAGTTAATTTAATTGATAAAATTAAGAAAAAACCGGAAAACCAAAACCACCTCATTTTTAGTAGGCAAAAGAATCGATAGCAGTAACGATACTATCGATGGAAGGGAATGTTGCCATTTAGTGGTGGACCACAATCGATGGTATTTCGTCACGAAATTATAACCATTATTTTTGCGGCTGCTGAACCGAAAAATAACATTCTTAACAGCACCTTATCAGCATCAGCATGCGCGATATCAGCATTTTCAGATTATCCAGTCGACATCGTGATATTCTCAATTCAGTCAAAGCGGTGACTTGTTTGTTTTGGCTCATCTCCAATCGATATTGAAATCTATTAAGGATTTTACACTGTACAGCGTGCGGTCACACTGCTGAAATAGCGGTTAAATTTGTTAAAATTGCAATGAAGAATTTCAAAGGAAGGGTCTACCGCATAATTTTTCTTTCGGATAATATTGTTGAAGAAATAGCGCACCGCGACTAATCCTGGTCAATTTTTCCCCTACCGTGTTAACAACTCCCCTAGCAGCCTTAATTCGCGCAAAAAAGGTCGGGATTTTCGTGGATTCTAGGTTACTGAAATTGTTTGGTGTCCTTTGGAGGCAAGAAGTCCGCCTTGAAACGTTTGCCCCTGTCCATTTGTCCTTCAGAGGAGGTGGGCCGTGCTCCCGTTGGGGGTAATGTAGAGGAATATTAGAGCAGGCGGCAATACAACAAACGAAAAAGATGCATTTGATGAATTTTCGGTCTTTTCCTTATTCCTAAAACAAAAGAAAGTATCCGATCTGGTTGAGTCGAGCACACAAACGAAACACGATACATTTTTATATACATACATATATAGACCTTATTTCATTTCATTCACCTACTTCCTTCTATCATTCGCTTTAAGAAGAGCAGCTTCAGAAAGCCCTCTATCAATCCAGTTTCGATTTTTGGTGGATTTAGTAAACTGGTTTGTCTGCTGCCTATCTCTGGGTCCGGACTATAGCCCGCCGTTTCATACTCAGTCTATCGCTCTCGCCATGACAGTGACATCGTTTAATCTGGTGACCAAAGGTTATTTCTCCACTCCTTGTTCAAGTGTTTGTTTGATATGTTGTCCAAGTGATTTCTCTGCTTGTAGCTTCCCGGCTGGGAGTACGACATGTGCAGGTGCTGTTTATGTTTACCGGCAACTGTTTGATTTTTCATAGCAGCATCAACCTAAGTGTGGCTATTGTGGCGATGACAAATGGCAATGGCAGTAATCCCAACTTTCCGGTATATCAATTGACGGAGCAACAAAAGTCGTATATGCTGAGCAGTCAGTTTTGGGGCATGTGCTTTACTCACCTTTTGGGTGGTTATATGTCCAATCGTTATGGCTCAAAGTGGCTGTTGTTGGGTATTACCTTGGTCACAGCTCTGCTCAACATAGCCTCGCCTCAGGCCATGGCTTGGGGTGGCTGGCAACTGTTGTGCTTGGTGCGTATAATCCAGGGTTGGGCCATAGGTGGCTTGTTTCCCTGTTTCTACACGCATCTGGCCGAATGGGTACCCAAAGAGGAAAGGAATCACTTGGGAGGTATGACGCAGGCGGGCTTAGATGTTGGTATTATATTGGGAAATGCTTTGAGCGGAGTATTGGCGGCTTCCACGTTCGGTTGGCCCAGTGTGTTCTATGTGCCAGGTGGGTGGAAACACTTTAATCCTTTATCCAATAACACATAATCTCTCCTCCTTCATTTTATAGGCTTTTTAGGAGTGGTGTGGTGCCTGCTGTGGCTGCGTTATGGAGCCAACTCGCCTAAAGATTCACCTTACATTAGTTTGGCCGAACTTAAGTTGATACAACTGGCCCAGGAGCAAGAGCTGGCCAACCGTATTCAATCCCCGCCAGTGCCCTGGCGACAGATCTTCACCTCAGGTCCTTTTCTGGTATTGGCTTTTTGCAAGATGAGTCAAAGCTTCAATACGAGCACTTTGTCGCAACAGGTTCCACGCTATATCAATGGGATCTTTCGTTTAGACATTCAGCTGAATGCTTTAATCTCAGCCATACCCTATGTGGTTATGTGTACGATGTCCTTTTTGTGCATCTTTCTGGCTGGTTATTTGACACGGAAATGCCAAATTTCATTGGTTGTTTTACGAAAATCCTTGAACTCGCTGGCCTCTTGGATACCAGCTGTGGCTCTTGTAGCACTCTCCTTTATCTCAGATGAAAATGTAGTGGGAAATATTATCTGTCTGATAGCTGCAGTGGCAGCCACTGCTGGTCAGGCCATAGGCAGCACACTGAATCATTTAGATTTGTCACCAAACTTTGCTGGTGTGCTTTGTGGCATCAGCAATACGCTGATGAGTCTGGCGGGTGTTATATCGCCGCTTCTGATAGGTCTGATCGTGACCGATGAGGTAAGTGTATGGGAAGAGCGATGGGATCTTTTAAGTATATTCTACTGATTGCAGACGGATCGTTCGCAATGGCGTGTGGTGTTTATGGGAGTTGCTTTTATACTATTTGTGGGCAATCTATTTTACGTGATCTTTGGACAAATGACGGTGCAGCCCTGGAACGAACCCAAGCAAGGGGTAACTGAGGCTCAAGCTATTCCAAGTAAACCAGAATTGGGAATGGCATCTAAGAGTTGCTCGGATAAGTTCTGCTATTTGTAGACAACAATAAAAACTAAACTATTTTTGCCTATTTCATCTAAATTCCAGATTAGAAAACGCTTCAAAGTTAACAATGGTGACATGACATAAAGCCCATATGAAAAATTTCGATCACAACTTTGAAATATAACTCAAAAATTTTCTGGGCCTTATGTCCGGACATAAAGCCCATGGGCGTTAAGTCCGAGTATTTTTGACGACGAAAGCACTGCGTAGACAATTTGACAAACTCTGGAAGAAAACCCAAGTTGTCGACTGCGAAAAACCTCGCATAATGCTTAAAGCAAGCAATCGTTTTCTTCGTGCTCCACACTTGCCGCATGTTGCAGTGAGCCTGTGTCACGGATGACATTGGTTGCTGCAATCATCAGGTGCATTGTCAGAGAGTCTTAAAGAAGGCTCCGTTCCACAAAATTTCCCACACCACAAAACAGCACGACTTCAATTTGTGGTTAAAAAAAAACTTGGAAGAAACTGGTCCTCAATATGAAATTTTAGCTTTATTTTGTTTAAAACCAGCTTTGTTCAATATTTGTATTTAGATAATATTTTTGAAAAAAATGTTATCCTGTGTAGCTGAATAATAAATTATCGGCACTATGGATAGATTTGCGTAGAATCTACTTATGTTCAAACACCCAATTGGAGAGCCAGATCCGCAATGTGTTGGGGAGCCCTTATGCGCCTGGATCGGTTGGTCTGTTGCTTTAAGATGCAGGATGAACAGTGGAGAATACCCTAAAAAAGTATTGGAGGATCGTCTTGCCATTTTTGAAAAAAACTATGGAACAGAAATCTTGCTTTCCATAAGATAGTAAATCTATTCACAAGAGCAGAGAAGACAAAAGCACTTCATAAGTGATCACAATATAAATGTTATGATTGGCCTTTATTTTAAACCCGATTGAACATTGTAGGCGGTATCTTAGCTAGGCGTGTTTACGCCAATAAAAACAAATTTGAGAATGTCAAGCCTCAAAAGCGAAATCAAAGCCTCAAGCGAAATTTTGGCCCGATGGTCTCTTTTGGACCAAAATTTACTTACAAATTTAGTGAATTCAATGCCTAAGAGACTTTTCCGAGGTGGCAAGGCTCAAAGGTGGCTCTTTATTTATTAAATTTTGTTTATATTCCATTTCTAGAATAAAAAAATATTAACTAAATCCAACAAATTTACATGTCGTATAATTTTGATACCACTTTTGAACATGACAAAAATCGAACTTTTTGCTTTTTAACCACCTACTTAGAAGCATGAGATGCAATCAGAGATAAGAATATCAGATTTTCAGCAGAATTCATTAAGCTTTCATTCTGCATACTTGATTTTCGTTGTATTATGCCTTCCCACATTCTCCTAAAGGAGTCGAAACTAAAATTTTATGGTGTCGTATAATTTTGGGCGGAATTATTATTAATTTATAATTGGTTATAGGTATGTTAATATATAAATATTTAGTGTCTTTTCAATTTTGGTCCTACAAAATGGACACAGAAATTCAGAGTCATTTTTACTTACATTTCTTTTTAAGTCTTCTGTGTTCATTACTTTTTTGCGTGATTACATTTAAGCATAATAGCTGCGCAGAATTTCGCATTTTGTTGTCCGTCTGACAGTTCTGTGACCACAAGCTCATCTTCTTCATCCAGATTCTTCATTTATAGACGCTGTCATCAGTTGGTCTTCCATAATTTCATTTTGCCGGACAAGACATCGCATTAAAGAAATGTACTTATACTTATACGTTTTTCATTCAGATCCTGTAGGCTTATTATAAAACAGCGGTGTTCTGATTTTGTTTCGGCTGCACAACTGCTCTTATTTATTTAATCAAAACCATATTAAGTTCATTATATTTTGGATATTACATCTTGCCTAAATCGTTTTAAAAAACTCCCAAAATGAACCATGCTTTGGAATCATCGTTGAAAGATAACTATTTATATCCCCTTCAACACTAGTTCATTCTATTATAGAAACAAAAACATTGTGCCGATACTTCTCTTCAATTACACTATGCAACAATTTTTTGATCGGATTTTAAATAGTTGATCCTTATGTAAAATTTCACGCCTGAATTCAAATCTGCTCACAGATATGTCAAAAGTAGAACAGTTCTTGAGATGAGTGGCGTGCGCAGGGGTTTGGGGTTAAGCCCCTGGGAAAATTTTATATGCGAAATATTACTATTACTAAAATTACTTAAATTTTGTTCTGAAAACCAGGGTTCGGAATTGCTCTTTGCTCACGGCTCTCGAGGCCAGCTCTCGCTGCTCAGCTACACTTGGCTCCCCGGCTCCCGCTGGAGCTGGGAGCCACAGCTCGGGAGCCGGGAGCTATCATTCGGCTCTCGGCTCGTGAGCCACAACACTCGGCTCTGAGCTGTGAGCCACAGCTCGTGAGCTGGGAGCCATCAACCGGCTCTCGGCTCGTGAGCTGGGAGCCATCAACCGGCTCTCGGCTCGTGAGCCACAGCACGTGAGCCCCAGCTCTCTGTTCTACGCCGGGAGCCACAGACTCTGTGGTTCGCGATTTATTCTAACCCATTTACCGTGACTATCGACTTTTAAAATCGCGAAATAATACCAAAGAGGATTAAAAATAGTAAAAAATGAAGAACGTTAACACCAATCAAGTGAAAAATCCTGGAAGGATCAATGGATGAGCGCAATTTATAGCTAACGGATCTCCATGGTAATAAGACCGCTAAATACTTAAGAAACTGTTTTTCAAGTTTACAAATGACCACACATAATAACATTGCCATCAATTTGACAATACTGAACCGCGATAGATACCATGGAAGACCAATGCTAAAGAATATGGTCAAAATCATAAGAATCGCTTTAAACCACTTTCCGTTACCGACAAATCATTAAATCGCGCAAAAATACCAAAGAGGATCAAAAATAGTAACAATTCCAAAAAAATTGTACTCCCTATCAAGTGAAAAATGCTAGTATCAATGCATGAGCGCCATTCGCAACTAACGGATCTCCATGGTAACAAAACCGCTAATTACTTAAGAAACTGCTTTTCGAGTATGCAATTGACCACACATAATAATATTGCCATGAATTTGACAATACTGAACCGCGATAAACACCATGGAAGACCAATGCTAAAGAATATGGTCAAAATCATAAGAATCGCTTTAAACCACTTTCCGTTACTGACAAGTCATTCAATCGCGAAAAATACCAAAGAGGATCAAAAATAGTAACAATTCCAAAAAAATTGTACTCCCTATCAAGTGAAAAATGCTAGTATCAATGCATGAGCGCCATTCGCAACTAACGGATCTCCATGGTAACAAAACCGCTAATTACTTAAGAAACTGCTTTTCGAGTATGCAATTGACCACACATAATAATATTGCCATGAATTTGACAATACTGAACCGCGATAAACACCATGGAAGACCAATGCTAAAGAATATGGTCAAAATCATAAGAATCGCTTTAAACCACTTTCCGTTACTGACAAGTCATTCAATCGCGAAAAAATACCAAAGAGGATCAAAAATAGTATCTATGCCAAGCAAAATGTACTTCAAACCAGTGGAAAGTGCCAGGATCAATACATGAGCGCCATTCGCAGCGAAGGGATCTCCATGGTAAAAAAAAACCGCTAATTACTTAAGAAACTGCTTTTCGAGTCCGCAATTGACCACACATTATAACATTGCCATCAATTTGACAATACTGAACCGCGATAAACACCATGGAAGACCAATGCTAAAGAATATGGCCAAGATCATAAGAATCGTTTCAAACCACTTTCCGTTACTGACAAGTCATTCAATCGCGGAAAAATACCAAAGAGGATCAAAAATTGTTACTATGCCAAGCAAAATTTACTTCCAACCAAGTGGCAAATGCCAGGATCAATACATGAGCGCCATTCGCAGCGTAAAAAAACCGCTATTTACTTAAGAAACTGCTTTTCGGAGTCGTTTTGAAAAGTTGTGCGAACGCAAGCGAAAAATGTGATAAAAACAGGCCACATATTTACTTATATGTATATGTTAAGGAACTTTCCCAGTGACCACCCATAGCATGTGGACATAAGCTCGGGCCCCCATATCATGATTTAGTTTTTTCTAACAAATAAAATTCATTTGAATGATCTTTTTTTATTCTTAATTATTTTCAATATTAACATTAGGGTTGTTTAATAGCGACATATTTAGCTTGTTAATCAACAAATCATTAATTGTTTTTTTTGACAAATTACATCGTTGGTTTGTAATAATTGTGGACAGCGCACTAAATGCACGTTCTACGGAAACCTGTGAAGCTGGAACAGCCAGCGCAACTTCTATAAGTTTAAGAAGGCTTTCGTCATAAGAATATAGTTGTTCCTTCCAATATTCCAACACATTATTGGCTAGGGCAAGTTGTGGCACTTCAGCCAGTTCAAGAAGTTTTTGCTTAAGAGACCTTAGATGTGCCGACTTAGTCTGCTGCTCAGTGCCGATTGCATCCATACGTTTTTGTAACTTTTCGAAAGGATTGTTACTGGCGACTACTAGTTCCTTGCACAATCCATGGGTAGATACCGGAACATCGACAGCACAAGACTCGAGCTTTCTTATTGCTTCGTTAGTTTTTAGCAAATGCTCCTAGAAAAAATATTACATTATATGCGATGAAGTAAGTTTAAGTATATGTTACTTACAACAGCAGAGCTTTTTTGATCCTCACTTAAAATCCCAGAGCCAATGTAATTAAATCTCGGATCTAAATACAAGGCCGCTAGAAATGCGTTATTCTCCAGCAGTTTTGGCTTTCTCAATTGCATTTTGCAAAGAAGCATTTCGGCATACGTGTTTTCATTAGACAATTCCTCTAGATCAATTTCGCAGCACAACCAATCTCTATAAAAATCCCCAATTACATAATCCTGGGCCTGCAGTCTATTTGTACATTTAGCCAAGGCGCTAAATGCAGCAATAAATTTTTCGCAGAATTCCCATGACATGTTTGATTCAGAAAGCAATTCCTCTGAAGCGATGCAGTCCCTGAGCTTCCACAGTGATTCCATCATATTGAAGGTCGAGTTCCAACGTGTCGCATTGTCCAAAACAGGCAGTGTAATACTTGGCGATCTGTACTTCCATAGCGTCCTTATACTCTTTACCAAACTTCTGCAAGCTCCTATTTTCACATCCAGTTTCTTCATCACGTCATGTGCCGCTAATTGCAACGTATGCGCAGCACATCTGACAGTTGACATTACAGACGCTAATGAGTTTTGAACTTGTTCTTCCTCTGAATCTGCGAGTTCGTGTTGATCAAAAAAGTCATCCTGTTCTTCCAGCATGATTTGGCTCATCCTTATTACATTGGCTCCGTTATCGGTGGTGGTGGAGTATACGTGATTTATTTCTACTTCAAAAGAATGAAGGCATTTCAAAATTTCGTCCTTCAAGTACGCAGCAGTATGTTTTTGATGCAGCTGTATCATGCCTTGTTTAAACAAACAATTACAAAATAAATAAAAATGCCAAAAAATTAATTAAATTCATTTTAGATAGTTACCGATGGTGACCACGTTGATTTTAAAGTTCTTTATCCATTGAACGTTGACTCCCAAAATGCTCTTATTTCTTCTAGTGGCTACATCTACTTTAAGTGAAACCATTCTGCATCGAAGCTTTCTTATAATCTGGTTTTTGATCTGCTGTGATGCCGTATTCAAAGTGATCCCAATGGTTTTTGAATTCATCCTTAATTTGTAAGCCACTTCATACGGCTCCAAAAAAATCCTAAAATGCTCCTCGTCATCAAAAATTCGGAAGGGAAGATTTTTAACAGCCACTAAACCAATACAATGTTTTAAAAATTCATTCTTGGTCATCGTTATAACTGCGCTAGTCCTGTTTTTTTTCGGCACTGGCTCCTGCATAGAGTTTTCTTCATCACTGGAATATTTAGTTTCGGGTTTCGAGTTTGGAATATCAAATCCGTGAACTTTCTTGTAATGCCGTTTTAGGTTAAACAGTTTTTTAGCAAGCTTTTTTCCGCAATTTAAACAAACGGCGCCGTTGTCTTCATCAACTTTAAAATATTTTTCCAGATTATTCATGTTTATATTTTTTGTTGAAAAATTTAGACTAACGACGGCACATAATACAACAATCAGTATACAAACAGCATTTGTAAAGCAAATGTGATCGAGCATATGGGCATTTCCGAAAAAAGGCCTACCAGGGTCCCGGAGTCATTTTGAAAAGATGTGCGAACGCAAGCGAAAAATGTGATAAATGCGTAGTGTAAATTTATTGAATTGCCATCCGAAAATCCATTTGTTTAACATTTGTGCTGATATTGGTGCTATGGGTGGTCACTGGAAAAGTTCCTTAACATATACATATAAGTAAATATGTGGCCTGTTTTTATCACATTTTTCGCTTGCGTTCGCACAACTTTTCAAAACGACTCCGAAAAGCAGTTTCTTAAGTAAATAGCGGTTTTTTTTTACGCTGCGAATGGCGCTCATGCATTGATCCTGGCATTTGCCACTTGGTTGGAAGTAAATTTTGCTTGGCATAGTTACAATTTTTGATCCTCTTTGGTATTTTTCCGCGATTGAATGACTTGTCAGTAACGGAAAGTGGTTTAAAGCGATTCTTATGATCTTGGCCATATTCTTTAGCATTGGTCTTCCATGGTGTTTATCGCGGTTCAGTATTGTCAAATTGATGGCAATGTTATAATGTGTGGTCAATTGCGGACTCGAAAAGCAGTTTCTTAAGTAATTAGCGGTTTTTTTACCATGGAGATCCCTTCGCTGCGAATGGCGCTCATGTATTGATCCTGGCACTTTCCACTGGTTTGAAGTACATTTTGCTTGGCATAGATACTATTTTTGATCCTCTTTGGTATTTTTCGCGATTGAATGACTTGTCAGTAACGGAAAGTGGTTTAAAGCGATTCTTATGATTTTGACCATATTCTTTAGCATTGGTCTTCCATGGTGTTTATCGCGGTTCAGTATTGTCAAATTCATGGCAATATTATTATGTGTGGTCAATTGCATACTCGAAAAGCAGTTTCTTAAGTAATTAGCGGTTTTGTTACCATGGAGATCCGTTAGTTGCGAATGGCGCTCATGCATTGATACTAGCATTTTTCACTTGATAGGGAGTACAATTTTTTTGGAATTGTTACTATTTTTGATCCTCTTTGGTATTTTTTCGCGATTGAATGACTTGTCGGTAACGGAAAGTGGTTTAAAGCGATTCTTATGATTTTGACCATATTCTTTAGCATTGGTCTTCCATGGTATCTATCGCGGTTCAGTATTGTCAAATTGATGGCAATGTTATTATGTGTGGTCATTTGTAAACTTGAAAAACAGTTTCTTAAGTATTTAGCGGTCTTATTACCATGGAGATCCGTTAGCTATAAATTGCGCTCATCCATTGATCCTTCCAGGATTTTTCTCTTGATTGGTGTTAACGTTCTTCATTTCTTACTATTTTTAATCCTCTTTGGTATTATTTCGCGATTTTAAAAGTCGATAGTCACGGTAAATGGGTTAGAATAAATCGCGAACCACAGAGTCTGTGGCTCCCGGCGTAGAACAGAGAGCTGGGGCTCACGAGCCGAGAGCGGCTCACGTGCTGTGGCTCACGAGCCGAGAGCCGGTTGATGGCTCCCAGCTCACGAGCCGAGAGCCGGTTGATGGCTCCCAGCTCACGAGCTGTGGCTCACAGCTCAGAGCCGAGTGTTGTGGCTCACGAGCCGAGAGCCGAATGATAGCTCCCCGGCTCCCGAGCTGTGGCTCCCAGCTCCGGGAGAAACCTCGGATTCTTGTTTAGGGACTCTATTTACAGCAACCACGACTAAAAGAAATCCTAAATTTCTGTAACCCTGGACTCGGCGAGCACTACCCCGGCCAGAGTTCGTTACACGTTTCAATTTACATTTCATTACATATTTCTGGCATTTCGGGCAATTCATTTTCTGTGGGTTTCTGTCTGGCGGAAGTAAGCCCACTTTTTGCAGGTGCGTATCAGAAATTAAGTGTTTTGTAGCTGCGCCTTTGGCTGTGAAACTAAAAATAGGTTCTACATTATAATTATTATTAATAAATGATATATGTACTTGCCATTTTTTGCACATGTGACACACATGTTCGCAAGCCAAGTCGCAGTAGCACACTTGATGATTCTCCTTATTGACAGTCAGAGCCCCTGAGCACTTGTGCAAGGACAAATCTTCCACAGTTATAAAACTCAAAGTGCAGATTGCACATTCATGTGTTGCCATCATTAGCAGTTCACGTTGGATCTGAAAATATTAATAAAAATAATAAGGTAGTTACTCATAGTAGTAATAATAATAATGAATTTTGGGTTTGCTTTTATATAATAATATAAATAATATAATATAATAATTATATAAATAGCTCACCGAGCCGAGAGTACGACGAGGGGGAGTAAGAGTAGGAGTAGCTTCATCGGCTAGCTGCATTTTCTAAAAATAAAAATTATGAATTTTATTGAGTTTCAATTGAATATAGAATTAAGATAAGAAAATAAATATAAACTAGAATTTACAGGCTGCACTACTGTAATGTCATCTAATCTGCGCCAGTTTCTAATTCTTGACAACAACACATCATAGCCAATGTCTCCTGTAAAATTAAAAAAGGTCAACACTGCAACTTACGAAGGTTGGACACTTTTTACCATGACTCACTGCTGTAAGCTTCTCCAAATCACTTTCCTTGCTTATCAACATCAGCATTGGCATTTTATCCACATTGGTTGTTGACGCAATGCATGCAGTCTTAGGAAAGAATTTTTGACAGTTGTTTTCATTGACACACTTTGCTGTAAAAACTCACAATAGTTTGTTCCGCTCGTAGGTTATATCATAACCGAACAGCTTAGTATGCCTGTTTAATGCTTCAGTGCATTTATTCAAATTGTTGCAAAAAAAATGTGTGTTGACGCTGTGCGCATTGTACAGGAATATTGCAAAGGAAGTTTTGTTTCCTGCCTTTCTTGCCCTCCAATTTTTCACGGCTTCCTCGAACGTTCCCTCGAAGAAGTTTGGGTGTTCAGGACCAAATAATTTTTCATAATTTTTGGCAAACTCTTTAGTGCCATGTCCTATGTTAGCGATGTTACTAGGTACTATACATAGGATAGGATTAGAGAAGTAGGGAAATAAAATAATAAGAAGCTTACTCAGATCTTTGCCTTCGGACCCGATTCGATTTCGCACCCTCTCTATAAGAGCATCAATTCCAGATTGCTGTAAGGAATAAAATTATTTTTGATATTGTTAATTATAATGTAATTATTAATTTGTAAATACTTCTTTGTCTTTGACTCAACAGGCTATTTTCAAATTACTTTACAGTTTACTGTCTGTTACTTACTGACGACGTATACGAAGAAGCCAATGTATGGCTCGAGCTGGCTTGTCCAGTGCGCGGAGGGTCAAGAGGAGACGAAGGCGAAGACGCCAATGTATGGTCGTGGTGGCTCGAGGTGTCTTGTCCAGTGCGAGAAAGGTCAAGAGGAGACAAAGGGCTGCGGTCTCGGTTGCTCTTCCTCATCTCCCTCAAAAAGTCCGGTACCTCCTGATCACCATCCTCCAGAATCTTGATCAAGTCACCCACAAATTAAAACTTTATCTATGAAGGAGTGCGTGTCCAGTGCGTGGAGGAGACGAAGGGTTGCGGTCTCGGTTGCTTTTCCTCATCTCCCTCAAAAAGTCCGGTACCTCCTGATCACCATCCTCCAGAATCTTGATCAAGTCACCCAGAATGGCGCGATCAAACACCTTATCAAAGAAGGAGGTGGCTCGTGCACCATTGCCCACACGAATGCGAGCAATATATTCCTCAATGGAATCGGGCATGTCATAATTTATGACATGCTTTACATTGAGAATGCATTGCGTGCGGCCTGCAAACAGAAACAAGAACTAGTCATAACATACAGACACAGACCGTGCTTTTTTTCTTACCTAGACCAAGCGAATCCACTGATGTGGCAATCAGCACATATACATATTTCTGTATGTATTCTGGCATGTATTCACTAAGTAAGATTCATTTTGGTCCACCACAGGAACGAACTGGAAATAATTCTCAAGAGCAGTCAGTCAGTCGGAAACACTTCGACCCGCTGAACAGATAGTTGCTGAAGTCTGATAAACTTGAAAAATTAACCAGTTACTCGACCTCGACGTATCATGTTATGCCCAGCCGGATCGGTCCTTCGGGCTGGGAGTAGGGCCCTTGCCCATCTCTGGTACCTACTAGGAATACATCCAGAAGTAACTTTCAAATCGGAATTATTTCTAGAACTGACACACTTTCCAGGAGGCTGTTTCAATGTTGACTCTGAAGTCGGGATCTGCAGAAGAAGGAGTGGATAGGACTACAAGAAAAACAAAGTCATTTCAATCCCACGAAAACAGTGTTCCTCAGCCATAGCCCCTAGGGCCTGAACACAATCGGCAATCCACAGCGAAGGTGCATCACTGAGTGTCCAGAGAACCCAGCTTTAAGTTCAACCCAAGAACAGGATTGGAACTATTTATAAAGCCCTAACGTGGCAGTGCACCATATGCTCACTATGGCCATCATATGCTTCAACATGTGTGGCTCGTTACAGGCCACGTGTATGTAATCTGACAATGACTGTACTTGTAACTGGTCATGGGCCTTGGCCGCCAAACGCTTCTTTTGATGCGAGTGGTTAAATAATCCTACATCGAAAGTTATGTGTGACGACAACCAACACTTAATTATGTTTTTGTCCTATTTTCAATAGCGTTGTCTCGTTTTATTATTGGTCGATACACTCGGTCACCAATATCGGCAAGTGTCATATGGGCATTATCACATCCAAAATAATTGGTGGCAATATATTCCTGCGCTGTGCATCAGCTGTTCTCTCCATCCACACACGCTATCGATATGCCAACTATCGATAAGAAACTGTTAAAATAAAACTAAAAGGAAACGAAATTTGGGATTTTCTTCAACAAATATAAAAAATAATTATTGTATTGCGGGAAGTGGTGTGTCCATAACGGTCGGGACTGGTGAGGAACGCCAGGGACCAAGTCGAACTCAAACCTGAGCTGGAAGCCAGATTGGTGGCAACAGAGGGTGAGTCTATTGCTTGCCGGCCCTAGATATTGGGCTAAAATTAGTCTTCTGTAGGCCAACCGGACCAGCAGGGGTGAAAGCCATCTAGGCGCGCCGAGGCGGATTTGACGCTTCCATACCCAAACCAGGGCGGCATCTTTTCGTTGCGGAGTTCCACCTAAGAAGGGATAAAAGCGTCCAAGACGACCTCATCCTCCCAGGATCGAGAGAACCCGGGGCACGCCCACTCCGCGGGCGAGAACAATAATTGGACGACCTCAGGCCGTTTTTAGATTCCTTTTTTGCCTTTTTTCCGTCCGCCAAAATTTTATTTGCCGTTTTTTTTACTTTTTATTTTTACTTTGTAGTCCGTTCTTAGTTTGTGAAATTACTTATTCTAATATTTATTTATTTATTTATTTTATCCTTATGCCATTTTAATTATTTATTTATTTATCTATTTACTGAATTCGCACACAAATATTTATTCGATTTCCTTTGTTGTACGTTTTAAATTTTCCTTTGCCAAGTATTTATTTTCTTTTTTTTTGCTATGAATTAATTTCACTTAAAAGTAAAAATAAGCCCCTTTTAATGTAAATTTTTGTCAAATTCTGAAGAAACTGTCCAGGAGGAGGTTTCTCTTGTGCGTGGACATTAGGCGGGTTACCAAATTTGTAAGGCTCTGAAAGTATAAAAAAAGAGAGGCGATATAATCCAAACCGTATGAGCTCATAGGTAGGGTTAGGCTACAAAGTTATCCTCTTGCAAAAATTCTTTAAAATTACCCAAAAAGCCGACCCGATAGTGCGCATGGACAGAAGAAACCTAATCCTTTAAAATATAATGTTTCCAAAATTTATAATAAAATTAACTTTTATGAATTCCAAAAGAAGAAAAAAATATGGTTCGTGTGAATTTGAACATGGGAGGAGAGATGTGTGCCATCTGAGCTAAATCGAGGGGGTGGCTGCGTCTGCTATAGGGGCAGCATGAGAAGAGACACGTCAGGCTGCAAGGAAGGGTGGGGCGTCATTGGTCAGAACACCGAAGACCAATATGAATCCGGGATAACTGAAAGTCGTGCTGGAAAGGAGCGTTAAGTGTTTTTTTTTAGTTTGGTTTTGTTTTGACGTTTGAATGTGAATTTGAATTGTGAGGCAGCGTTAGTGTTGGCAAATGTGGTCTATGTCTGCGAGTGTGGATCGCATGTTTGAATTTGTTGTTTTCGTGTGCGTGGACCGGGTTGATTACCCTCCTGATCGCTGAGCTGGAGCCGGGGTTGTCCACCTAGAGCACCGCAGGGCCCAATTTAAAGTTGGGTCATAACAATAATGGCGCCCAAGATATAAAAAAATAAATACGCAACACAAGGCATCTCCCTCGCGAAGAATCCCGGACTGCTATGCAGGCCACATAATCATCTATCAATGTCTATCCTAGGAGACTGTCGAACGATGATTGGTGGCCTTCAAACTAATCTGAGGGGAACAAAATATGGTACAGAGTGATGGCTCTGCGTCAGGGGTCAATTGGCCTGGCGTCGTCCTGACGGCACAAAAGCTCAAGAGGATTTGTGTTAAGGCCGATATTGACCACTGACTGACAGACATCATGCCGCTAAAAAGCATTAGGATTAGGATGAAATCAAGTTTGTGGCGCAATGTCCGCTGAAGATTAGCGTTGGTTGTACGATGGGAAAGATGGTATTAAGCAGTAAAAATCCGATTGGTGACACATTGTTCAGCAATAGCTGACTATAGTTCGCACAAAATTGGACTCGAAAGGGGGTATATTTACGGGGAATTCAGTTAGTAAAAAATTTTTTAAAATGCTGCTTTTTATAGAAATTTGAAAGGTTTGGACGTACTTAAGTTTAGGTATAATTGTAGAGTTGTAAGTGACCTGCCGTATAAAGTGTTTCGTGTTTAGATGGGTTGATTGCTAGTCTTTGCTTCCGTTCGCGAGGTACAACTGCCAGACGACCAAAGTGCCAGTAACAGGCAATCGTGACGGAGTTTGGAGGTGTACTGGCGACCACTGCTGCGTGGAGAAGACAGATGAAGCGCCACACTATCCTAGACGATCTGGAACAAAGAATAATTTAAGTCAACAAAATATGTAGGAAGAGTTAGATTGCCTGCCGGTCATCAAAAATAAGTGGATGACCAGAGCAGTCGACCCAACTCGAACGTAACAATCAACGTTTTTTTTTCCACGACTTACCCGGGTTTAAGACGCTAGAAAGTAGACGCATGAAGGGCCACCCGATGTGTAGCTTAGGGAACACGCTTTCTCTTCTCCTTTGATATATGAGAAATCTAAAAGAGAAATAAAAAAATAATTAAAATCCTATTTGTAAAACACTCGAGATTTATCAGAAAAATTGAACATAAGGTTTTTTAAGAAAAATGGCTGCAACAGACAATTAGGACGTTGCTGCAGGGGGAGCTCCCCTAGCCACACCGTCGTTCCTTGACGTGTCCCGTCCTCCGCCAGGGTTTATTCCGCTGAATGCTACGGGACCGTTTCTGGCTCCTGAGTTGCCGAGCGGAGTAGCGCATGGGAGCGATTCCAAACACCCGCAAGGGGAATGGAACATCCACTCCGATACACACTCAAACACCCTCGAACATCGGAATCCTCGAGGCCTTTGAGGAACAGTATAGCCGAGAGGGAGTAGGCACAGGTCACTCAGTCCAAATGCGAGATGTGGGTGAATTGATAGCTAGGTCTCAAGGGCAGCTTATGGCCGATATGCACAAATTGATGGACGCTAAAAGAAATCAGTGTCTCCAGGTCGGGTTTAACGAGGTGTTCAGGCGAATTGAGGAAGTAGGATCTCGGGCAACGGGAAACTTCTCGTCAGTTGCCCCTCCGCCTACTGTGACGCCCACGCTAGGAGCAGCAAAACGGATCCCACTTCACGAAACACATGGACGATCCGATGAGATGTACACCGCGTTTAACACCAATTTGAGAAGATAACTGCTCCGTCAACCCAGATTCCGGTTAACCCGCCAATTCGCATATCGACATCGCCAACAGAACTACCACCGAATGTGCAACAGGATCCGTCTCCAGTCACATCCGAGGCAGCAAGCGCACAACATGTTCACTGGTCTGGGGTGCAGCAACCATGGCATCCGACTGGCCAACCAAACTGGGAACAAAATCCCCGGGCATTATCTGTGGAAAAATGGGGTATTATCTTCACAGGACACCCGGATGGAATGACTGTAGACGATTTCATATTCAGAGTGGAGCATTTGAAAGTCACTACGGGGTATCTCGGTATGAACTATTGCGGGATTTTCACCGACTAGTTGGTGGGAAGCACAGGAGTGGTACTGGCTGCTAGTGCGGACCACCGTGCTGAATTCATGGAGGATTTAAAGCAGGCTCTGTCTCGTCAGTACAAAGACACAAGATGCGACCATGAGAAGGTACAGGCTCTGGCAGAGCGGGAAGCAACGCCCAGGGGAATCGGTTGACGAGTACTTCATATTATGCGACGCATGAGAGCATCCGTGAGCTCGTCTGTACCAGAGACTTGGATGATTAAGACGGTCAAACGTAACCTTCTCGACCCCTTAAGCATCTGGTATACCCCTTAGCTTCATACTCCGAGAGCATTGCGCGACGAATGCAAAGAGGCGGAAAAAGCTTTTAAGGAGGATTTCGACAGACAGCCAGCAAGTAACCGGTATCGAATGCGATCTGATCGAGGCCCGCGCGTGGAGGCAGTCTCAAATATAACCCCAGGAAAAGACGAAACGGAACTCGGCGAGGAACTTGTGTATGCGGATGTGATGGTTGAAGCCGTGCGTGAAGTCGGCGGAGACAAAAGAAGGACATTGATCTGCTGGAACTGTAACAAGCCAGGTCATGTTTACATGGACTGCGAATCCTCAGAGAAATGTGTTCTGCTACAAATGTGGATTGGCCGACACCGTCACCCCAAAATGCCCAAATTGCCGACAGGGAAACGGTCGCCGGGAACGCTGCGGGGACGGGCGAGCTGCGTTCCGCGATGGAGCCTGGGAGGGAGCCGAGGACGCAAAAATTTTAATGCAAAAGCGAACGGCAAACCCGGATGAGGCTACGGTGCTCTCCAAGACATCGGACAGGGTGGTTTGTCGCTAGAAGAGCGGGTGCGGCGATATAAGAAGGGCCGACATAGGATATTCAACGAAAAACAGTTGGGAGGGATGACCGTAGCAAGCAGGCGAGTTATTAAGGCAAGGGAACGTTTTAGGAGGCGTAAACTGGAGAGGCAAGAAATTCAGCGAACTGTAGCGGAATTAGATGCAGAGCAGTACAGCGGAAACCGACCCAAGACCCTATGCAACAGTGGAAATCGGGAACAGAACCATCCAGGATTGTTAGACTCTGGGGCCTCGTTAGCTTACTAGGAAAACACTGCCAAAGTCTTATCCAAGCGATAAAAGCCGAATGGCGGCCTTGCTTCGCAAGAGTTCGCACAGCGAATGGGGCGTCTCAACAAATCCTGGGAAAAACAAAAGTCCCGGTCACGTACCAAGGCAGGACGGTTGAGATCCTATTTTACCTATGCCCAGAACTGGACCAAGAGATGTACCTGGGTGTCAATTTTTGGCAGGCTTTTGAAATTTGCCCTCAAATTTTTGCCGCCGATTGCGTTCAGCTTGAGGGGAAGGCCATAATTGAGAACAAGAAGGATCAGCCTATTCCACACCAGCTGACACCTGAACAACAGCAGAAACTGGATGCCGTAAAGATATATTCTCTCGTTCGAAAAAAACGGACTTGGCAGGACCAAAGTCATGCAACATAGGATCGAACTGGTGAACGGCGCTGTCCCAATTAAAGAAAGGCATTACCCTGTATCTCCCGCTGTACAAAACCCTAATCTACGAGGAGCTAGACAAGATGCTGGAGCTAGGCGTCATAGAGGAGAGCGAGAGCGCATGGAGCAACACCGTAACACTAGTGCGTAAGACCGAAAAGAATCGTCTGTGTATTGATGCGAGAAAATTAAATAAATATACAGTAAAGATGCCTATCCTTTGCAAAACATAGAGGGTATTTTTAGGTAGGATCGAGTCCACGGTTTTCATTAGCAGCGTGGACCTGAAGTATGCGTATTGGCAGGTGGAGCTGGACGAGGAGAGCAAACCTCTCACGGCATTCACTGTCCCGGGTCGTCCGCTTTACCAGTTCACGGTTATGCCCTTTGGGCTCTGCAATGCTGGACAGAGATTGTGCAGGCTAATGGACAAAGTACTCTCACAGAGGCTACGTGAGCAAGTTTTTGTCTATCTGGACGATTTGCTAGTGGTGTCGGCTGACTTTGAGACTCATCTCAGCACGTTGAAGGAAGTGGCCATTAGTCTGCGTGCAGCTGGGTTGACAATCGGCCTCAAAAAGTCACATTTTTGCTTTAAGGAACTGCGCTATTTGGGATACGTCATTGGAGGGGGCAAATTGCAAACTGATCCCCGGCAAAGTCGATGCCATCAAGAGAATAGCGATGCCCAGAAGCCCACGCGAGGTGAGAAGCTTTTTGGGGACAGCAGGATGGTACAGGAGATTCATTAGAACTTCATGGAATTGGCTGCCCCCTTTGACGGACACATTGAAAAAGGAAAAAAAGTTTCAGATGACGCAGGAAGCGAAGCAGGCGTTGAGGATTTGAAGATTGCTTTGGCCACTGCCCCTGTTCTAAAGCATCCTATTTCTTAGAGCCCTTTTTCGTGCAGTGTGACGCCTCTGACACGGGGAGTGGGAGCCGTTTATTTCAGCGTGAAGACGATGCGCAGAAAGGGCGGTGGCATTCTTTTCCCAAAGCTGAACAAATGTCAAAAAAATTACAGCGTAACAGAAAAAGAATGTTTAGCAGCGGTGCTGGCAATCAAACGCTTTAGGCCCTACATAGAGCTGATGCCATTTACAGTCATAACGGACCATTCCAGTCTGAAATGGCTCATGTCTCTACGAGATTTGAGTGGGCGACTGGCCAGATGGTCTCTAAAGCTCCAAGCGTTCGACTTTCAAATTGAGCACAGAAAGGGATCCGACAACGTGGTCGCAGACACGTTGTCTCGAATGGTCGAAGCGTTAGAGGTCGAACAGCTCATAGGTTTCCAAACAACCGAGTTTGAATCTGAGGAGTACCTCGAGTTGTGCCAGCATGTAAGGGACAACCAAAGTCGACTGCCGGATCTGGAAGGAGGTGGAAGGGTTTGTTTTTAAACGAACTAGTTTTAGCCGAGGTCATCCGGAACTGGAAGAAAACGGATGGAAACTGTGGATTCCACCAGGCCTAACCAACACACTAATCGAGGAGGCTCATATACCGGCTACCCGAGCTCACGGAGGCGTAGCAAAAACTCTGGCACTGTTGCGGCAACGTTTTCACTGGCCGGGGATGGCGACGCAGGTGAAACATTTCGTGGGTAAATGCGAAGTTTGCAAGGAAAGCAAATCCACCAATTCCGGGCCCAAACCGAGCATTGGCGCTGAGACTCGAACATCGACCTTTCCAAAAACTATATATAGATTTCTTGGGAAAATATCCAAGATCCAAGAGGTGGACACGCTTACATCTTAGTAGTGGTGGACCACTTTACTAAGTTTTGCTTCTTGAAGGCTATGAACGAGGCGACAGCAAGCGGCGTGGTCAGATTCTTGGACAGGACATTTTTTACAAGTTTGGTGTGCCGGAAATACTGCATAGTGACAACGGGAACAGTTCGTATCCAAACAATTTAAGCAGATGACCGACAATTTCCGTATACGTCATGTGAGAACAGCTGTTTATTCCCCACAGGCAAACGCCGCCGAACGCGTGAACCAGTCTATCCTGAACGCAATACGGGCATATTTGAAGGACGATCATCGCGATTGGGATCTGCATCTAGCGGAGATAGAATGCGCCCTAAGAGGAGCCGTGCACCAGTCAACGGGAGTGACACCCTACTTCGCCCTTTTCGGACAGAACATGTTTACGAGTGGTTTGGACTATCAACTGGCCAGAAAATTAAAGGCATTGGAAGATAATGAGCTCAGACTGTTGCCAATTGAAACCCGAATGGCGTTGCTGCGAGACCAAATAAAGGACAATTTGCATGTGGCGCACGTGAGAAGTGCGAAGTCGTACAATCGCAGGGCGCGAGATGTGAGGTTTGTGCCGGGCCAAGAAGTCTACCGGCGGAACTTTGTACTAAGTAATTTCGGGCAACGTTTCAATGCTAAGTTTGCACGCAAATACGTAAAGTGCCGAATCAAGGCTGCGATAGGAAACAATATGTACGAAGTCGAAGATATGAAGGGAGATCCCGGAGGTGTGTTCCACGCGAAAGACTTGAAGCAATGAGGCGATACAGGGAAAATAATCAAAAATAAAAAAATTGGAGAAACCTGTAATGAAAAGGCGCGGGATTAATGAGCCAAAATTCGTGATCCACGTACTCACCAGAAGGGCAAAGAGGAGTCGATTGTCACCCGGCTTCTTCCTTTTCGTCATTTTGGAGGCGTCCTCCTAAGGCGTGGCTGGTTGTCAAGTGGGCGATTTCCTCGTTGGGCGCTGAATTATGAAAATGGTCCCTGCGTATATCATCCTCAGTTCCTGAACACCCCGGGCGCTCCAATCCTGTACTCAAATCGGCTCGATTAATTTTTGTTAGCCATCTTTTCACTGCCATTTGTTTTGTCAATTTGACCACAAATTTCAGTGCGGTGTTATGGCCCATAAAATAGTTATCGATAGGTAGAGTAGTAAGGGCGGGTATCGATAAGTAGAGGGGGAAATTATTTAAAAATTGATCCACGAAGACAGCACTGATGGCGGGGAAAGGAGTAGTGTGGAGTAAGGGAAGAATGAGGTTTGAGGATCAGGGGGAGAGGATGCCATCGGTCAATTGAAGGTCATGGATCCAGAATAGGGGGTAAATAAGGCAGGGAAGAAAAATATGGCACCAGAAGAAAAAGGTGAATTGCGATACGCAGACGTGCCGACGTTTTAAATTTTCCAACTAAAATTGTGTTAAAATAAAACTAAAAGGAAACGAAAATTTGGGATTTTTCTTCAACAAATATAAAAAAATAATTATTGTATTGCGGGAAGTGGTGTGTCCATATCGGTCGGGACTGGTGAGGAACGCCAGGGACCAAGTCGAACTCAAACCTGAGCTGGAAGCCAGATTGGTGGCAACAGAGGGTGAGTCTATTGCTTGCCGGCCCTAAGATATTGGGCTAAAATTAGTCTTCGTAGGCCAACCGGACCAGCAGGGGTGAAAGCCATCTGGGCGCGCCGAGGCGGATTTGACGCTTCCATACCCAAACCAGGGCGGCATCTTTCGTTGCGGAGTTCCACCTAAGAAGGGGATAAAGCGTCCAAGACGACCTCATCCTCCCAGGATCGAGAGAACCCGGCACGCCCACTCAAGGGCGAGAACAATAATTGGACGACCTCAGGCCGCTTAGATTCCTTTTTTGCCTTTTTTTTTTTGCCCTGCTCGCGCCAAAATTTTATTTGCCGTTTTTTTTTTTTTTACTTTTTATTTTTTACTTTGTAGTCCGTTCTTAGTTTGTAGAAATTACTTATTCTAATATTTATTTATTTATTTATTTTATCCTTATGCCATTTTAATTATTTATTTATTTATCTATTTATTGAATTCGCACACAAATATTTATTCGATTCTCCTTTGTTGTACGTTTTAAATTTTCCTTTTGCCAAGTATTTATTTTTCTTTTTTTGCTATGAATTAATTTCACTTAAAAGTAAAAATAAGCCCCCTTAATGTGAATTTTGTCAAATTCTGAAGAAACGGTTCAGGAGGAGGTTTCTCTTTGTGCGTGGACATTAGGAGGGTTACCAAATTTGTAAGGCTCTGAAAGTATAAAAAAGAAGAGAGGCGATATAATCCAAACCGTATGAGCTCATAGGTAGGGTTAGGCTATACATTTATCCTCTTGCAAAATTTTTTTCAAAATTACCCAAAAGCCGACCCGATAGTGCGCATGGACAGAAGAAACTCAATCCTTTAAAATATAATGTTTCCAAAATTTATAATAAAATTAACTTTTAAGTGAATTCCAAAAGAAGAAAAAAATATGGTTCGTGTGAATTTGAACATGGGAGGAGAGATGTGTGCCATCTGAGCTAAATCGAGGGGGTGGCTGCGTCTGCTATAGGGGCAGCATGAGAAGAGACACGTCAGGCTGCAAGGAAGGGTGGGGCGTCATTGGTCAGAACACCGAAGACCAATATGAATCGGGATAACTGAAAGTCGTGCTGGAAAGGAGCGTTAAGTGTTTTTTTTTAGTTTGGTTTTGTTTGTACGAGCGGACTTTGACGTTTGAATGTGAATTTGAATTTTGAGGCAGCGTTAGTGTTGGCAAATGTGTGGTCTATGTCTGTGAGTGTGGATCGCATGTTTGAATTTGTTGTTTTCTGTGTGTGCGTGGACCGGGTTGGATTACCCCTCCCTGATCGCTGAGCTGAGCCGGGGTTATTCACCAACAACACCACCCCAGGGCTCATTAAAGTTAATTAAAAAAATGTTTTTGTGTTTTTTCTATAAAGAAAAGCAAAATATATTTCCCACAGTTTTTTTTTTATTTAGATTTGAAAATTTTTTTTTTTTTCCGCTGGTTTGCACCCCCGACTTTTTTTTTTTTTTTTTGAGAAAATGATGTTCGAGAGAAATGTTCGCCTGGTTAGTGGGCAAACGAATTTTTGTTCGACGAACAAATTCGTGTGTGGATGGCCTGCTTAATTCAAAAAGTTGTTCATGTCGAAAATATTATTTAATAAATATGAAACCTTGAAATTTTCAGAGAGTACTTATCTGGCACAGTGTGAAAACGCAGGTGAAGAAACCCACCATCGCCATTGGCCCATTAGTGTGACCAAAACCAGCAAATTGTTGATGGGCGCGTGCTTTATATTTATAATGTCTTGTTAATCACAAAGTGATTGTTTTAGTGACCTTTTTGATTGAAAATCGTAGAACTTTTTTAGGCAGGCTCTAGGTCATTAAGTTATGGATATTGTCCACAACTTTTCTAAAACAAGACACGCACAACACTACAAAGGAGGCTGGTTGACAGTATAACGCTATTTCATGAATACCAATTCAATCATCAGCTGTCTGCGCCTGTCCTTAGTGTGTTGGCAGAGGTTGCCTCATGACAGAATTGCTATGAATGCTTGGGACTTAGGCTTTGAGTGTTGTGTGGATCCCGAAATCGGCCCTTCTGATGTTAGTGGTCATTTCGCGACGCAATATCCATTTTAAGGCACACCAAACGTCCTTTGGCTGTTTCGGCAATGGCAGTGCAAATTTTGGCTGCAGTGAGTTCCAAGTGCTGAACGACATTTCGGGAATTAAATTTTTTCCCAAATGCTTCTGTATAGGGTTTCAATAATCGCTGAAATCCCTCTTCGTCATCGAAAATCCGAAATGGAAGGGCCTGCACGGTTATAAGGTAGGCAATGATTTGGTTAAACTCTTCTTTTGTCATGCCTAAGTTAAAGTTGGCTTCATTTTGGCGTTTGCGAACTTTATTGGCTTCTGTCACTTCTTCGACCTCTTGGTTATGGACGATTTTATAGTGCCGCTTAATGTTGGAAGCGTGATGAACTAATCGTTTCTTACAAATCACGCAGGATACAATTCTGGTATCCTCTGTCTCAAGCACCAGTCCATTGAAGTTGTATTTTGACGGCCGCCCCATTCTTTTTTCAGTAGCAAATTAACTTTTTACAAACAGAAAACGATTTTTAATCAATACTTGATTCCACAAAAGTTGATTAATAAGTTAGCCTGCTTAGTGACTTGCCACAACTTTTACAAATTATGAGGGTCCATAACTAAAATCATTTTGCACTTATCTGTGCCGGCCACGCAGGTCTCAGTGGAACGCGCATTCAGTGCCCTACCCAATATTTGCACAAAATTGCGTAACAGACTTAGTGCTAATGCACTAGAAAACATACTAATTGTAAAACTGAATTCTAAATTGCTCAAAGACATACACATTGAATAAAAAAAGTTTATTTAATAAACAATCAATACAATTGGAACTATTTTTGAATAACGCTTATGCATTGCATCTGACAGGCTTTTATACAAATTTACAAGCGAAAATGGTGGATAATGGCCATATATGGTTCGCGGTTCGGTATTGTCATGGACAGGGGAACGTAGTTATGTGTGATCATTTGTGGCTTTGAAAATCAATTTCTTAAGCATTTCGCGGTTTTATTACCATGGAGACCCCTTAACCGCATATTGCGCCTATGCATTTATCCTGACATGATTTTTCACTATCTTTAAAGTAAAGTTTGTTTGGCATTATGACATTTTTTGATCCTCTTTGGTATTTTTCCGCGATTTAATGATTTGTCAGTAACAGACAGTGGTTTGAAACAGTTTTTAAGATCTTAGCTATGTTCTTTACCTTTGGTCATCCTTGGTATTAATCGCGGTTCGGTATTGTCATGGACAGGGGAACGTAGTTATGTGTGATCATTTGTGGCTTTGAAAATCAATTTCTTAAGCATTTCGCGGTTTTGTTACCATGGAGACCCCTTGGCTGCGAATTGCGCCTATGCATTGATCCTGTCATGATTTTTTAATTGGTTGGCAATCACGTTTTTCATAATTACTATTTTTATCCTCTTTGGATTTTTTCGCGATTTAATAAGTCTTCAGTCATTTTTATCCTCTTTGGTTTTTTTCGCTATTTAATAAGTCTTCAGTCAGTGCACCTTTCACAAAGTCTGTAACTAAATTCGTTTTACACTCCGTGTACTTAACTAAAAACCATTTTGTACTTAATTGTACGTAACTAAAATTGTTTAGTACGTACGAGTGCTGAACACAAAAAAGTTCGGTACTTATTTTTTTCGGTCGGTACGTTACGACGCTGTACCGTACTTCCTTTTTTCGGTCGGTGCGTTACAAATTATTTACCGTACTTGTGGTTTCGTACAGTACGAAACGAAAAATGTACCGTACTTTTCTGAGTACGGTACTTGTTGTGTACGGTACTTTTGTTGTGTATACGAACCCTGCAGGCAACACTGATTTTCATATCAATGTTACCAGATACTCACGTACAGTATTTAGCGTATAAACGGTGAGTTAGTTATTTACAAATATTTCTATTTGCAAATAGCTGGCGTATAAACGTAGTAAGTGAGTGTGAGTGTAAGCAATAGCAAAACAAATCAAAGACAATCATTGACGACATCATAATCAACAATGGATTAATGGATTAATTGGCAAACTGTAAGTGTCTGTCTTCTTTGAAGTGTCGTCCGCTCTCTTAGTGTCTTCTTTAAAATGTGCTCCGCCTTTCGGAGCTCACTAACACTAGCGATCTCACTAACACTAACAAATTCCGATCTCCTCTCACTAACACTAACAAAATCCGATCTCACTAACAACAACAAAAAGAAAAAAGCGACAAGCTTTGTTGTTCGGTAACTTTAAACAAAGAATGCCAAAATTTGAATCAATTTCGATGAAAATTTGTTGGCCGCTTAGTGAATTACCTTTTTGAAGCGGTACTTCATCAATTTAATTATTAATAAAAAAAAAAAAATTTAATAATAATCAATTCAAGTACGAGATAATCTCAAAACCCAAGGAGAGGGTTAACCAGGAAACGGTTTACAAACACTACATCTGGAATTTCCACGCGACTTAAAAATTTGGCTGTATCCCTTAGGACGGGACGGGATAGAATTTAATATGTGTAAAGGCCACTGCATTTCCACGCCTTGACTTACTTAATCCTCCTTTTCCAGATTGATTTATTTTAATCAACCGTAAATTCGAAACTGTCTTAAAATTAAGCTAATGAAGCCAATAATATTACTTTTAACAAATAGATTATATACAAACACAGTGTTCAGGAAGCTTTACAATTCTTTTTACTTATTATTATTTTTTTAAAAACATCAACGCGGAAGTCGCGGCGCGTTCAGCTAGTAAAATATATATATTTTTATTACGGGGGGAGGTTGGTTTGTTTTATTTTTTTTGTCTCTTTGTGTGTTTGTTTTTAAACAAAACTAGTCTTTCAGTTTGGAAGCAATCGAGCTGAAACTTAGCACTGAGTCTTCTTTTGACTCGAACAAGCCCCAAGTTTCTTTTTATCCTAAAAAAAAAAATAATATTTTTTTTTTTTTTTTTTTTTTTTTTTTTATTTATTTTTTTTTTTTTTTTTATCCAATTGGAGAGGGTATATTAAAATTGTCCGGATGTTTGTAACGCACAGAAGGAAGCATATCCGACCACATAAAGTATATATATTCTTGATCAGCGTGACGAGCTGAGTTGATATAGCCATGTCCGTCTGTCCGTCTCTGTCCGTTCGTCCGTCTGTCCGTCTGTTTCTATGCTATCTCCTCCGTCAGTTTAAAAGCTATCGTAACCAAACTTTGCACGAAGTCTTTTGGTACAAATACGCTGCACATTTGTCGGAACCGGCCGGATCGGATGACTATAGCATATAGCTGCCATAGGAACGATCGGTTGAAAAAGTAGTTCTTGTGAGAAAAACTTTTTTGTTTTCAATGCTATCGCTCCCAACCCTCGTACTTATGAGTTCTTTATGCTTTCACATAATTTCAGCAAGTTTTATGCAAATCGGGCAACTACATAGTATAGCTGCCATACAAAAGATAGATCTGAAAAAAGTTTTAGTATGAAAAACTTTTTTGTTTTCAAAGCTATCGCTCCCAAACTCGTTACTGATCAATATGATATGCTAACACATAATTCTGTCAAGTTTTATCCAAATCGGATGACTATAGCATATAGCTGCCATAGGAATGATCGGTCGGAAAAATAGTTTTAGTGAGAAAAACTTTTTTGTTTTCAATGGTAGCGTCTTTGTACGTTTCAGTTATAAATATTATCTGTCTCAACACAATTTTAGAGAGTTTGATCAAAAACGGATGAATATATCGTATAGCTGCGATACAAAAACCGGTATATAAATCCCCCCAAAAAAAATTTCCCTAGCCCCAAAGTTCAATTTCTTTTTTTATTTTTTGTAGCTTCGTCTAAAAGACATAGCTACAATATAATAGAATATAAAGAGATACAAAATAAGGGGGTAGAAAAGAAGACATTAAGAGCAAATAAAAGAAACGCCTTCCGATCCGGTGGGGGTAATTTAGTTTGTCGGTATGACCAGCTACGCCCCTGCTCGCAGCATTAATGATCGGAAGGAATTTCAAAAAAAATACTAGAAGCTATGCAAGTGCAAGAGTGTGAAGAATAAAAGACCTAAAGCCTTCGTCGGAAAGGTTACCACTGAGAAGAGGAAAGATACCATTGTAATCCCTACACAGAATGCGAAATGGACAGTTAGAAGCATATAAAGAAGAAGCAACAGGAAGCCTCAAGGGAATATAGTTTCGTGTTTGTCTTGAAGGGACATTAAAGTTCACGCGCCCGAGTAAGTACTCAGCGTCTATATTACCCTTTATAAGTTTGTTTAAAAACATTATACCTAACATAGTTCGTCTATGCTCAAGTGACGGTAAGTCTAAAAGCTTAAGTCTGGAAATATAAGGAGGAAGTCTCAACTGTGGGTCCCAACCCAGGTTGCGAAGAGCAAACAAAAGGAACTGTTTCTGGACAGATTCGATGCGTTTACACAGGGTAAGTGACTGAGGGTTCCAAATACACGAACCAAACTCCAAAATGGGTCTCACCAGGGATATAAACAAGAGCTTGGTCGTGTATGGATCATTGAACTCCTTAGACCAACGTTTAATAAAACCTAGCAAGCCCATGGCTTTGTTCACAGAAAGTTCAATGTGAGTGCCAAAAGAAAGTTTATGGTCTAGGGTAATACCCAGATCATGGAAAGATTCAACTCGTTCAAGTTGATAAGAATTCAATAAATAGTTCATCAGAAGAGGGGTTCTACGATAAAACGTCATAGATTTACATTTGTCCCTGTTTAAATGCAACAAATTGTAAGAGCACCACGTATAAATAGAATTCAAATCAACCTGAAGCAAAGCTGAATCGTTGGGCGAGTTATGGCTCAGAAATATTTTTAAGTCATCTGCATACATTAATGCACGAGAATGCTTAATTACATTAGGCAGGTCATTAATAAATAACACGAAGAGAAGAGGTCCAAGATGGCTACCCTGAGGAACTCCAGAGGTCACAAATACCGGATAAGAGGTGCAACTATTAAATACAACTTTCTGAGTTCTAGACTGGAGATAGGATTTTATCCAATTAAGAAGCCCCAGCGGAAATCCCAACAGACGCAATTTCAGAATCAGAAGACAATGAGGGACACTGTCGAAAGCCTTACTAAAATCGGTAAAAATAACATCTGTTTGTTTACCTTGAGTGAAACCATGAATCACTGAAGAAGTAAATTCTAGTAGGTTAGTAGTAATGGATCTGTTTTTAACGAATCCATGCTGGTTCGGTGATATAAAAGGAGAACAGGAATGTTGTAACTGAGATGTTATAATTTGCTCAAAGAGTTTGGGTATTGCAGACAGTTTCGCAATGCCCCTGTAGTTAGAAATGTCAGACCGTGAACCCTTTTTATGTAAGGGAATAATGAAGGATTCTTTCCATGGAGATGGAAACTTAAACTGTTCAAGTGATTTGGAAAACAAGATGTGGATAGGGTAGGCAAGCAAGTCTGCGCATTGTTTTAAGATGCACGATGGCACATTATCTGGGCCAGGAAAAAGGTTAGGTTTTAATGAAAGTAAACCATTTAGGACAGAAGAAAAAGAAATCGTGGGGCTGCGTATGAAATCATACGAGGAAATAGGATAAGAATAGCCATTGCTGGCATCGGACGACGAGTAAGTTGATTGAAAGAATTTTGCGAAGAGATTCGCAATATCAATATCAGACGAGGCATTTTCGTGTTTATAGAACAGGGAAGAAGGTAAGGTATTGGAACGACGTTTGGTATTAACGAACTGGTAAAAGCTCTTTGGATCGTTACAAAAATTACTCTGTACTCGAGAGAGATAATTTTTATAGCATATACGATTTTGGGCTTGAAATTTTGCCCTAGCAGTAGAGTACTTGGAGAAGTCCGTTGCTTTTCCAGATCTTTTGTAAGTTTTGAATAGACGAGACTTCACATTTTTTAAGTGTCTAAGGCTTGCACAAGTCCATGGAACATTTTTCTGAGTGCTTCTTACAATTTCCTGAGGAATGGAGATATCAAAAAGCAACAAATTGTTCAAAAGATTGAAATCTGTTTTTCTAAAACAACGCCTAAGTAGCGCTTTAGTTGGCTCTACTTTAGGTATGTCTGGAAGATCCAATTGAAGCTCTAAGGTTGGATGATAACTATCTTCAGGCAAAGAAATAGGAATTGTACGAGATAGAGTTGCACATGGACTATCAGTGAATAATTATTTCTGCAACTTAGCGAAAGATTCAGTTTCATCAGAGGATGAACATGGTACAGAATCATTGATGCTCCTATTTGTGAGTGCATTAACGTGTATTGAAATTTATAGACACTAGAACAAAATTCAATAGAAACATATTTTTCAACCGAACCTTATTGATTTTTTTTTTTCCCCCGGGGTTCAGGTTCGGAGAAAAAGTTGTTCTGCTCCGATTCAGGTTCGGTTTGGGCTTCCCAAAAATGACGGACTAACCAAATTCCCGAAATTTTACATTTTTAAGAAGCAAGTCAAAACAGTCAGCATCTTTAAACTCAAAATTGCAAAAATGTCCTATAATCATCATGTTTTCCCCTCATTTTGTACTGTTTTTCAACTTTTTCTTGAAAACTGTAACGAATTTGACTAAGCAATGAAGGACAATAAAGTAGCTTAGACTAAAATAAACAATCGGTTGGAACATACCAACTTCATTCGATTGGTCCTTCATATAGTTATGGCCCAAGGAGAGGGTTAACTACGAAACGGTGTCCAACCACTACAACGTGAAGTGCAGTTAGATGATTAGATAATTTTCGTTTTGTGAGAGGTGCCCTACTCTAGCCGCATTTTAGTAAATTAAATAAACTATAGAAAAATGTTAACTAATTAATATATAATATTTTTATTCACTGTAATAACTAGTGTAACCTTCTTTAGCACCAATTAACTCATAAATGTGTAATAACACTAGTTTACAGCCAAAAAGACCCATTTCTACTGAAATTTTTTTATAGTGTAGCTTGGAATGGTGATCTCAAAAATCGATTTCAAAAATTTTTCCATGGCTCCGTTTTCAAAATATAATTATTTTTCAATTTTTTTGGTATGTGCTCTTACGATTTAAGCCATATCTCACTTCTTGATTGACAGATAGATTCAAGCAAGATATGAATCGAAAGGTAATTTAGCTGCCAACGATCGCGTAGAACATTGTTTTTAAATTTGCTTAGTAGTTTGAATACAATAACCAAAAAATTTTTCAAAAATATCGATTTTTTGCTCGAAAAATGCGAGAAATTTCATTTTTGGACGCCTGGAAAAAATATAAAAAAATTCAAAAAAATTATTTTTATTTTTTCTACTAAAGAATCGCACTTTGCGATGAAAACCACTTAACCGATTTTAAAATAATGTTCTACGCGATCGTTGGCAGCTAAATTACCCTTCGATTCATATCTGGCTTGAATCTATCTGACAATTATGCAGTCAGATATGGCTTGAAATGTAAGAGCACCTACCGAAAAAGTGAAAAAAATTCATATTTCAAAAACGGAGCCATGAAAAATTTTTTGAAATCGATTTTTGAGATCACCATTCCAAGCTACAAAAAAATATAAAAAAAATATAAAATTAAAAAATTAGTAGAAATGAGTCTTTTGGCTGTAAACTAGTGTAATAGATATAATAAAATAATTTATATATATACTAAGTATTAGTATGTATTTTTAATAATAATTTTTAGATGGACGACGAGTTTATCGTGTACCGTCGGATACGGGGCGGAGAACTCCGCCGGCTGCTCCGATCGCCGAGTCGGCGGAGCCGGACGCGATCGCGCTCGCGGAGTCATGGCCGAAGTCAGCGGGCGCGATCGCGTTCACGGAGCCGGGACAGAAGAGGGACAGTACCTAATGCAACAACAATACCCCCAGCAAACACAAACCCTCCAGCAAACACAACCCCTCCGCTATCATCCCTCCACAAACAACCCCCTCCAAACAACAACACCCTCCAGCAAACACAACCCCTCCAGCAAACCTCCACAAAACAACCCCTCCAGCAAACACAAAGCAAACACAAC